>KN042425.1:1378378-1406999 GCA_000739165.1 Podila verticillata NRRL 6337 | reverse complement strand
ACACACACAAACGTCCTACGTTTTTTGGTGCCACAAAGGTGTAACAGGAAAAAACCGCCAAAGGAGTACAAATTATTGGGGGTGCCAAGTTTCTTTTATTTTTGGAGCTCGCCCCCCTCATCGTTGGGCGTACATGAGGTAGATGGGATATGCCCAGGAGGACTCTCGGTCCTCTGTTTTTGTTTGCTGTTCTTTATCTCCGCAATTTAGACACCCAAGAAAGAAAGAGATCCTCGCCAACTAGTTTTGCTTCAGGAAATTATCGAGGAGGCAGGCGCCATGCCTGCCTAGATCCCCAGGGGTGAACAGGTCAAGAGGCAGGAACAAGGGTGCAACTTACAACGTGCTGAAAGAGAGAGAGAGAGAGAGAGAGAGAGCAAAGGACGGAAGAGCACTCACTCTTTTCTGTAGATGTTGGGTGCATTTACATCACATCAAAAACAACATGGACAGGATTGGAGGTTGGACGAGATGTACGGTAAATACAATGGATACATGTATACATGGCAGATACATGGCGATGAGCTCCCTTCTCTGTCACACCGTCGCGAGAGCAAATGTGTCCATGTTGATCTATTTTGCTCCGAGGACAAAATGGGGCTGAGTAGTACCTTGGACGTATGTTGGTATGGATCTGGGCACTAGGCAAGCAACACAACACCTCGAGAAGAACCAATTAGTGGAGGTGGGGAGTTCAAGTGAGCGCGTGCTAAAAGTGGGACGAGATCTCATCTTTTTGTCTCGCTCTGTCTATCCTCACTCTCTCTTTCCTCGCTCCCTCCTGGTGCCCAGGCTTGTCTTCCAGCCGAGAACATGGATGCCATTGTGCAAAGAACGGCGTTGAAGCGAGAGAGGAAGGGAGAGCGACAGAAAGGTAATTGGGGCATGACATGCTGTTATGTTGATTTGTTTTGCTTTTGTTTTTGATTTGATTAGTTCTGTTTGGCAGTACAACCAAGAAACAACCATGGCCATGGTCATCGTGACCATGCACCTTTCCTCTCTCTCTCTCTCTCTCTCTCTCTCTCTCTCTCTCTGTTCACCCCTAAACAAAATCGGTTTTCCTTTCCAATGAGCTCTTATCTCCACTCCTTCCTCCCTCTCTCTGTTCTCTGCTCTCTGTTCTCTGTTCTCCGCCATAGACGGGATATACATCGCCACATTCGCAATTAACTCTAAATTTGGGGGCGCATGTCCTTTATTATGCCTTCACTGTGGATGGGTGAATTGTGAATGACATACAATGTAATAGATACTGTACAAACATACCAGTCGACTCAACTGATCCATTGAGCACTCTTTTACTCCTTCGCTATTGTTGCTTGTGTTTCCTCTTCCTCTTCCTCTTCCTCTTCTTCCTCTTTTTCCTTTCCCTCGCCATCGTCCTTCTTCCGTGTGGAGAACAGGACAAAATCGACGAATAGCTCACTCGATCACTCACTCAAATACTCAATCACGAGGAAGGGAACAGAATGTTCCATATTTACCACGCCGTGCCATGGTGTGGTTGTCTATCTACTTCCTCCTCGTTCCTTGATACCGCAGTGTCGTGTCCTGTTGGAGAGTGGAGAGGAGAGCACACTAATTCAGTCTAATTCGTGTTTGCATCTCATCGCATGGCATCGCGCAAGAGCAGAGAAGGGACGGGAGGGGAAGAGCCAAACTCCACAGACCCCCCATTCCCTCTTTGGTTTGTGCATATTTTTGCGTTTGTGCATTTGTGGAAAGAACGGTAAAAAGAATTCTCCCAAATCCTCATAAGTAACAGGGCCACGCCCCCCATTCTTTTTTCTTTTTTTCCTTTTCTTTCCTTACTTCGCACCACCGTCGTCTCTTACCTGCACGATTCCCGCTGCCTTTCTTTGCTCCTTCACACCGCCTCCATCTTCCCCTTCCCATTCCCACTCACATCACAGCAGAAGCAACATGATCCCAACTTTAAAGTGGAAACGCTCCAAGAGCAGTCTCAACTCACCAAAAGAGCCAACTCCCCCTTCTTCGTTGTCTTCTTCGTCGCCACCATCAACCTTCCACTCTTTCCTCCAAAAGACCAAGGACTCCACTTCAACCAACAGCAACACCTCTCGTATCTCGTCCAAAGATCGCAAGAACAAGGATAAACACCCACCCCAGGTAGTCTCGTCTGCACTCATCATCCCTGAGGTGGTCCTCTCGATCGCCCACTTCCTCAACCGCAGCACCCTCGCCCAATGTACTCGCGTCTGCAAGCACTGGAACGCCATTTTTCAGCCCCTCTTGTTCCGGTACATCGAGTCGACCGACTTTGACCGGCCAGACTTCGTACAGGCCTTCCACCAATACTCCCGCTTCGCCACCTCGATCGAATGGATCCAGGAGCCCATCCGCGCGCCTTCACCCAAAAAGCACGCCTGGCACAAGATCTTTCGCCGAAGGGCCGAGAAACCCGCACCCCAGAAACAGTTTGAGCAGCTGGAGCAGAGTCTTGCGGGCGAGACACCGGCCCTGGAAACACTTTCGGTCAGGATCCAGAACCTGGACCCTAATATTATCCTCCGACTGCCCGCCAGTACTGTTGTCAACCTCCAGATCAGCACCAGGGGATACCCCGCTAAAAAGCCCAAAGTGTACATGGAAGACATTCTCGCGTCATACCCTCATCTAGTCAACCTTACGCTGGAGGGACTGTTTACACTAACCACGCGACTGGTGGACTCAAGCCAGCAAGGATCAGAATCTACCATTTACCCGCCCCCAGCGCTTCTGATGAATAATCAAAACAATACTGTTGCGACCCTCTTTCCTATGTCAACTACAGTGACATCCAACGCCGTTCCCCCACCAGGTTCTATTCAAGGAGGAGCAACAACAACAACACCAACAACCATAACAACAGGGTCGTTAGGATCAGGAGAAGGCATGATATCGGACCTTGCAGTAATGCCACCCTCATCTTCATCATCATCTATTTCGTCTTTATCCACGACCTCAACCACTTCCTCGACATCAGCCTCGACCACAAGGGCCTTGACCACTAATATCAGGACTTGCTCGCTCATCGAGGCACTCAAACTTCGACTCGTGGACGTCTCTCAAGAAGGTCTCCTCGCCCTCTCTGCATTCCTGCCCAGACTCGAAAGCCTGCTCATCGAAGAGTTCCTCGTCCCAGACATGATGATCAAGATCTACCGCTGGACTTGGTCCACCGAGTTTATCCACTCCCTCAAAGAGTCTTTCCCCCACTTGCGGGTTCTCCGCCTTGCGATCCCATTTGACGTGATCAAGGAAGACACCATCGTCGAGATCCTCAAATCTTTCCCCAATCTAACCACCGTCGGTTTTCGCAACTCGTATTTTGGACAGCGCGCCCTCAAGACCATGCAAGAGTGCTGCAAGAACGTGGACTGCCTCGATATCTCATTCGGGTTCTCGAGTCGCGAGTTCAAGCGCGATTTGCTCCTTTTCTTGCAAGCCAACACATTGCTTCGCGAGTTTGAAGCCGACGGAATGATCTTTCACCTGGACCGGTCTGCAGAGGACGAGGATGAGGACGACATGGTCGTCGGCGGGCCCAACCATTCGGTGCCCCAGCCGTTGGTCCTTCCATGGGCGTGCACAAAACTTGAGAAGCTTGTTTGTGGCTTCCAAGGCACGGATTCTGCGATTTTCCAGTTCCTGAGCCGGTTTCCCTTGCTCGAGAACCTGACCGTGACCTACCCGTCACTGAATCTGACACCAGTCGAGTCGACGCTGGGATGGCTGGCCAAGTCGAACAAGATCAAGTATTTCTGGTTCTCGCAGTATCGGCATCTGCCAATGGATAAGAGCTCGATCCAGTGGATGCTAACCCACTGGCCAAACCTGAAGACGCTGCATGTGGCCGGCGGAGGTTTCATGCAGAGGGAGGCGATCCGGCAGATGTTTAAGGATGCGCAACGGCTGAGTGTCCATGTCGAGTATGACCGAATGTAGAAGACATAGTGGGGAGAATAATACAACTAATTCATTGGTATCGGTCACGTCACCAAACGCGCCACTTGTGTGTTTTGTAGTCTGAAGCAATGTTATCTATTTTTTTTTGTGGACGTCAAGCCATCAAATAGCATCCCACGTATTCGACGAGATCTTTGGGTCGGAAGCCAACCCCACCTTGCAGTTGCAGCTGGACGATTGCGCCTTTGGCTTCCAGTCCCAAGAGCTTTTCAATCTTACCACGGTCCCCTCCAACCACGACCTTTACGCTGCGTCCGTTGCTGGTGGGCTCGACTGGGCAGTGGTACTTGACTGGGAGCGAGATTTCGTCAAGCCAAAAAAAAAGAGAGAGTGAACCGATGGTTCACAAAGAGTAAAAATCTCTTGTTTCTCAAGGTGTGATGTGTGGGAGACTTTTGGCGAGGGGAGGTCCTAAAGTTCGTGTCCAAAGTTTCTCAAACATTTTCATTTCAATTCATTTCATTTTTTCTCATTTCATTTTTTCTCATTTCCTTTCAAAAGGGCGTTCAGAATAATGAAGAAACTCTGTGTTATCTTCTCTGTATCAAAATAAGGTTACACGGGATTCTTGCGAGACCAGGCAAGTGACTGCGATTTATACAAAGTTAGAATGGTGGAAATATTCCCCTCCTCTGAACGCCTTTTTTTCGTCTGGACAAGGAGGAAGAGATGGGTTGAAAGGCTACATCTTGTTCACTCTCAACATCACTCCATTCTGGCTCTGTCTGCTCTCTCTCATCTTTGTTTTCAATGACTGGAGATCGTCCGAGAAAGCATTTTTACACGACAAAATCACAGAGCGTTGTCCTCAACTCACATCAGCATATTAAATCTAAAAAAAAAAAAAAAAAAAAAAAAAAAACAGTAGCTGATGTCATAGAGCATAGTTGAAATTGGACGCGAAAAGATGTATGCTCAACGCAATTTTTGTTGTTATTAAGGAGCTCCTTTAAACAGAACCTGCTAGTCGTCCTGCATACTGATGTCGCTCCATGACTCAACGTCGTCCTCGTCCTCATCGTCCTCGTCCTTCTCATCCGGAGAGTCAAGCCCTGCCCAAAGATCCGTCATGATATGCACATCACTCTCTAGCGCGCCTCCTTCGCTCCAGAGGTCGTCGTCATCGCTATTCTCGATCTCACCATAAGCAAACTCTTCGCCCTCGTCCAACTCTCGGAATTCAGTCTTCTCCCTCTGGACTGTCTCCATCGCGACATCTGTATCTGGATCCATCACCAACTCCGACGATCTATTGCCGGCTCCATGACAGGAACCCACCTCGCCGTACGCATGGCACGTAAAGACATGTTCCAACAGCAGTCGAACATCGTCGGATGGGATCGTCGGGTACCGCGATTGAAGTGTCTACGGTAGTGATTAATCGGTAGATGATGCTCAGTGAAAATATTAAACAAGCTGAGGAGCCCTTGATGTTGACATCATTCCCCCCCCCCTTTTTTTTTACCTGGATGTAGCTGGTCATCCTGGCCTTCTCCCTCGGATGGCTAGCGCGCCGGTACACGTTGTAAAGACTGTTGGCCGTCAACTGGACCCACTCCATTACCCACACGAATTGCTTGATTTTGGCCGCCGAAAACACAAGAGGGTAGTCCTGCGTGAGCATATGTGTGAGTGCGGCTATCAATGGATTAAAGAGTTCTTGGGCCTCGTTGTTGCCCGAGAGCGATTCACGGTCGTGTTCTGTGATGTTGAGGGTTGGCTGCGATGAGAAGGCGGAGGGTTGCACTGAGCACTCGGCGTCCACGATAATGTCCAGCCTCAGGAGTAGGAGTATTGTGTGTGGGACACCAGGCTCAATTAATGGCAGAGTGTTGGATCCAAAGTATATCATGGCGGCTAATATTCAGAACACGAAGATACGATTAGCAAGGATTTTTCATACAAATAGTGGAGGTGTCCTTATTTTTTTTCTTCAACCTTGGGTTCCATCCTCGCTTGGTTCCAAGCAGTCGAATCGCTGGATCGTCTCAGGAAGAGCGTTCTGAAAGGGTAATATTGGTGTGGAGAAGGTGTGAGGACCTGTATCAATATGCCTAGTTCTGTCCTCTCCAGGGATTCCTTCTTCGTCGCTTTTCTCCATAGTTATCCTGGATTTACCTTCAGTCCAAGCATACACTGCTCCAACGCACCTTGAAGCACCTGTACCTCTTCACGCTCACTCGCCAGGAACCACCGGACTTTGATCGGCAGTTTTCCATTTTCGACGCGAACCTGCCGCAAAGCCCGATACGATTCTGTGCGACGACGAGGCAAAGAGCACCGGTGCTCCAAAAACTGGTGGCATTCCAACTTGACCTCATAGTGCTCCATGTCTTGGTCTGTGGGAGTTGGAAAGGAAGCACCATTGACAAGTCAAAAAATTGGTGGCGTTTTGACTTTTTTTTTTCAACTCTGATGATAGTGATGATACCTTTCAGGTGGTTCACTCTGGTGATGTTGTTAAGACCATACTGTCGAAGAAGAGGCTTCAAATCGAAGGTGACAGTGCTGGTCTTTTCTTCCACGATAGATGGAAAGTCGGGCTGGTTACTCTCTAAGAGCGAAAAGTGGGGCGTAACGGGATGGCATCCTAAAGACTTGTAGTAAATGCTTGCAAGTGTCGAAGCGGGGATAGCGTATTACCTGCATGGGCGGTCAACTTATGTGCAGTTGTCTCAGGATCGGCGCTTTGATTCTCGGTAGACATGGTGGTCGAGGGTTGAGGGTGGAAAACACAATGGCAGAGAGGAGAAAAGCTAGTTTTGTTGGTTTTTGCGATTTCCTTTTTATTTCTTCGTCCTGCTAGTCTAATGTTGACATCATCATGACTGTGATCCTGAGCCTGTTGGCTGATTAACTGGCTGAGGTGTACTTGATTTGACTATTTTGAGGCAGTAGAGAAGCCATGTCAGTAAAGAAAGTGATCCAGACCACCCGCTACTCACACCCGCAGGTTTTTTTTAGGGTTTTTTAGGGTTTTTTTTATGCTCCATTGTTTCGTTTCCTTCCAAGTGATATAGTTGTTACCTTTAGGCATGCGCTCATATTCGTTCAGCACCCGCTTCTTGGGCTTGCCCGCCTTCTTTCTAGACCCATGGCTGTGGCCGTGATGATGGTTACACGACTCGTCATGGTCCTTGTGTCCACCTGATCCTGATCCTCTTCCAGTGCTGGGTCCACCATCCGACTCTGATCCCGAGTCCGAATCCGACTCGGACGAAGACTCATCCGACGAATCGCCAAACTCTTTCTGCTTCTTGAAGATACAGCAAACTAATCAAAAGTCAAAAGAAAGAGATACGCATTAGGCTTTGCAAAAACACATGCAAAGGT
This sequence comes from Podila verticillata NRRL 6337, assembly GCA_000739165.1. NCBI lineage: Eukaryota > Fungi > Mortierellomycota > Mortierellomycetes > Mortierellales > Mortierellaceae > Podila > Podila verticillata. The sequence goes on along the minus strand of KN042425.1, from coordinate 1,399,694 downwards.
GTTCAATATCTTAGCATCGACAATATACAATAAACAAACAAACAAAAATGGCTTACTCTTCGACTTCTTCTTGCCCATATGCTCGTTATCCACCACCTCCTCGTCCCACTGGACCCGGCGCCCTGTGGCTTCGCCTGTGAGCTCCAGCACGCCAACGACAGGATCAGCCGCAGGCTCTTCATAGGTTTCGGTGGGGTCCAGGATCATGGTACGAGAGCCATGCGTGGCAGGCTGGCGGGCCGAGCCAGCGACACGGAGATGGTTGCCTGCGGCAAAGGAAGATTCGGCGAGTGGGTTGCCGGGGCTGTCGAATGAGTAGCCGGTTGGGGTGCCAGTGCCGGACGAGGAGGAATCGTAGGGTGATGGCATGTTATTGAGAGTATTGTATATGTTTTAGCTGATTAATGAGATTGAAAGGTGGAGATGAGGTGGGTGCGGTAGGCAGTGGAGTGGGGAGGGTTCTTCTTGGGTAAATGAGAAGTAGAGCTGATGACAGTGGGGGTAAAAATGGATTGTAGTAACAGAAAACCGTTTTTGCATGCAAGAAAACTCCAACGCTATGCGCTGAGCAGTCACCCAGTATGCTTCTTTCACCTGAGACTTCGCCGTCCCCTTTTTTCTGTCTTGGTCATCATCCTTCATTCGCTTGCTCATCCATCCATCAGTCATCCAGGACAACCTAAGTGGGAAACATCAGCCACCCAAGGAAAACTACACCATCATCTACAAGGAACCAGCACAACAAGACAACACAAATGATCTTCTCCATCTACATCATCAACAAGGCAGGAGGCCTGGTCTACAACAAGGACTACTCTGAGGGCTTGTCCAAACTCACCTCGAATGAGTATCTCGTCCTTGCTGGAACCTTCCACGGGTAAACATATCGGACCCGTCAGAGAGTTACATCTGCAAGGAGAAAGACCAAGGGAGATCCTAACCTAACACTATCTATCCATTTATATCGACCACTTCAACACAGTGTCCACGCCATCACGTCCAAAATCTCGCCTGTCCCTGGCTCCAGCGGCATTGAAATGCTCGAGACCGACACTTTCAGGATACACTGCTTCCAGACTCTGACTGGTAAGGAAAACGAGAGGCCGACAAACCAAAAAAAACGCGTTTTCTACATCGTTTTATTTCGTCCGCACACCATACGCCCCCCACCCTAACGTTTCTCTTGTCCTTCCCCCCCCCCCCCCGCCCATCTACCCAGGCACAAAGTTCCTCCTGGTCGCCGACCCCCAGCAGCCCTCGATCGACCACACGATGAAGAAGATTTACGAGTGCTACTCGGACTACTGTGTCAAGAACCCCTTCCAGAACCCAGAAATGCCCATCCGCTCCGAACAGTTTGATGTCCACCTGCTCAAGCTCGTGAAGTCTGTCGGCGGGCTCGTCGTCTCCCACACCTTGCCACAACCTTACAACACCACTACCACCGCCACCGCCACCACCATCAACAACAACCAGTATAACGTGCCATACAACACGAGTATTGACCCCTCGGCCCAGGGCTCGTCCAACTTGCCACCCACACTACCCAACATTGCCTCTTCCGGCTTGGGACTGGGCGTATAGATGAAAGCAGCAAAGACGTCAAAAAAAAAAAAAGAAAAGATTTAGCTCATGGGGATATCAAACTTCATATCTGTTACGCAGACATTTATTTTTAGTGAACGCGTAAGACGACTGGTGGCACCAGTGTGTATGTGTGGGTGGGTGGATGTGGAGGAGTAGGAGGGAGTTAGGCCATAGTAGTAAAAAGTAGTGTTGATGAAAGAGGGTGATGGGGTGAGATAAATAACAATCGGATTAGGTTGAAAAAGTACAAAAAGAAAAAAAAAAAAAAAAAAAAAAACGCTAGAATACAAAACAGGCACAAAAAAAAAGAAAAAAGGAAAAAGGAAAAATATTTAGAGAGCAGAAGGCATCCTCAAGCACTCAATGTCCCCATCCCGCTTGATAGTCTTCATATGCACCACGTTGGGCGGTGGTGTCAGTGGAGGAGGTGTCAATGGTGTTGATACGCCCAGAGGTGGTAAAATAGATGATGAAGATGTTGATGACGATGTAGTTGTAGGCGCTCGGATGGAAGGTCCCGAAGTCAAGGCGGAAATAGGCGCTGAAATAACAACTGGACTCGGTGAAGGCGTAAGGGAGGAGGGCAACGAGTTGGCAGGACTTGGAAGTGTCGTCGACTTTGTCTCGTGGTGGTGACCATTGACTCCGTTCATCACAGTTGTTACGGACGAGTTGGATTGAGGCGGGGAAGGCGAAGACGATGTACAGGAATCAGAAGACGCGCTTGACACAGGCGAAGACGCATCGTCCAGAGAGCTATCCATGTACAAGGATGACTTGGTCTTCAACATCTGGGGAACCAATACGCCATCTCCAGAAGTACCTTCCTTGTCCAAGGGGTGCACACGGTGACGGCCATTGGCCCAGGAACCATTGCTCAAGCCCGATCGCGACGCAGGTGGCGACTCTCTCCACTCCCTCTTGCCAAGCGACTCGGATGCTCTTCGAGACAGGTTGCAGCTCTCCAGCACATTCGCACCAAAGTTGCTCGAAAGTGGCGAAGAGCTCTCTGATGTCGAAGGGATCAAGATGGCTTCACTGTTCGATCGTCGTCCAAGTGAGTACGGACCCGAGCCATCCAGACCCTTCCTGACTGGTCGCGGAGTTTCCAAACGGCTTGGGCGCCCAGAGCTCGTCGATGGAAGAGACACGTTCGATCCCGTTTCCGATCCGGCTGACCCACATCCTTGGCACTCCATCGAGGTCAGCTCGCTCAGACTCAAGGTTGAGGAATTTGCCGACAACGCAGGAGGGAAAGTCGGCGTGGAGGGACGTTCGTCAACAGAATGGAGGGCAATGCCTTGGCAGGTGGGGGACCGACACCTGCTTCGGGCTGCCAGAGCTGCAGCCAAGCAAGCCTCGTTGCGCGACTGAAGAGCGCCGCTGCGCAGACGACTGATGTACTCACTCAGAGCTCTCTTCATTTCAAGGACCACAAAGGGCTTAGTCATAAAGTCATCCATACCGGCATCCATGCATCGCTCCTTGTCAGATCCCATCGCAGAGGCCGTGAGTGCAATGACGTAGACGTTCTGATAGTCCTTGTACATGTGAGCGTCTTTGTCATGGGGAGGGTGGGCCAATTGCTTCAGCTCTGGTTTGTGATGTCCATTGGCCAAAGGCTCGGGGCTTGCCTTTTCATCCTGGACAGACAGGTGTTCCGAGTCACCAGCAAATGCGGAAGACATGAGCATTCCACGCGTCCTCCTATCAATGATAGTACGGGTCGCATCGATACCATCCATCACCGGCATGGAAACATCCATCTACAACAAGTGAAATAACAGCCTTGGTTAGGGCACGAGCGATAGTGGCGATGTCGACGAAGCGATATACGTTATCAAAGTTACCAAAATGACATCATAGACGCGCCCTGCGTCCAGTTTGTCAATCACTTCAAGCCCGTTTTCTGCGACATCGACATCCTCATAGCCCAACTTCTTCAACACGCCCACGGCAATCTTTTGGTTGACTATGTGCACAAAAATTAATAGAAATGCGTAAGAAAAGAATACCGTAACGTTACTTTCGGTGCCTCTGGAAATGTTTATCCGGATGTTTTTTGACGTTACCATTGTTGTCCTCGGCAAGTAGTATCCGAAGAGGGGCACCGTCAATGCTCAAAGGTTTGGGAGCAGACTCTACAATCTTGGCGTAGGTAGGTGTCGATGTCTTTGGAGATTCTGGGGCGGATGTAGGCTTTATGGGCGATAGGGCAATCTCTTCCTTTGGCTCTTCCATCACTGTAGGCAACGTCATCACTGGAGGGAGCATTGGCTCTTGGGCAGAGGAGCTTGGCTCAGGCGTAGACACTGGAGAAGAGGGTGCTGTTGACGAACAATAGGATTCAGATTCCGGGGACTGGCAGATGGTAAAAGGGATAGTAAAAGTAAATCTCGAACTAAAGACAAGAAAAAGGTAGAGAAAAAAATAGCGATTAGTAATGCCACTAGTACACAATGTCGTCGAAATGATAAAAAAAAAAGTGCTCACGTACCCAACGCCCTCGGTACTTTCTACCCAGATGTGGCCTCCCATTTTCTCCACAAGACTAGCAGAGATGGCAAGACCCAAGCCTGTGCCGCCGAAGCGAGTGCTGACGGATATATCCACCTGAGAAAAAGAAGTAAAGAGGTCCGTGATCTTGTTGGCAGGAATACCGACACCCGTGTCGGACACTGCAAACTCCAATATGACAGAACCTTCATCCTTTGCAACGCCCTGCATCGAGTTGGCTGTCGGTGCAACGACTTTGAGGGAAGGTGGATGGGGAGATGATTCCGTATGAGAAGAGCCCGAAGCAATAGGTGCGATTGAGGTACGAGATCGAGAGGAAGGAGGGAAGGCATCTCCTTGGCGACGGCGAGATGGTGGTGGCTTCGAGGCCAAAGATCCCGCATCTGCCTTGACGTCATATCGTTGTTGAAAGACCATTTGAGGTCTCTGATCACACCCAACCATCATGGGCGACGATGGTGACGAAACGACTCCTTCTGGTGCCTGAGACGACGAAGCCGAAAGAGGCGAGTTTCTTGTGACCATGGGCGATGCGTTTGGATGGATAGTTGGGTGTTGTGAAGGTTGATGGACGGAAACATGGACAGAGACGCGTCCACGTTGGGTGAATTTGAGTGAGTTTGTGCAGAGGTTAATGAGAACCTGTCTCAAACGGGTGATGTCGCCCAACAGGTGCTCAGGCACGTTGTGGTCGATGCTCCAGAGGAGAGGCAGAATGTTGGTTTCTTCCAGCTCACTAAATGGTCCAAGATCGTCCATTTCTGGTGGCCACTCAATGACACTGATTGACCGCGAGACATCATGAAGAGGCGTCAGTCCTGCAAGACTTACGGCATCTGTGTGATCAAAGAGGGCAACGATGAGTATTAGCATTGAATGCCGCCAAACTTGCCCCTGCACGCTATAGTTGATGAGTGTCGAGCCTACCTTTCAGGCACTTTCGAAGACTCAGGGGTCGCTTCTCTAATAAGAACTTGACATCCTGGTCAATTCTTGAAATATCCAAAATATCATTAATGACCTATCATTTGGGAGGAAAAAAATCGAGCATTAGAGTCACATAATTTCTTCCCGCCTTTAAATACACTACAAAAATGTCATGTGCATACCGTCAGCAAGTGTTGTCCGCTAGTTCGGATGACCTCGATATATCCTGTCTGCTCATCGGAAAGGCCTACGGTGTCCAAGAGGATATCTGTGACTCCGACGACTGCATTCATCGGATTTCTAAGAAGGATTGAAAAAAAAAAAAAGAGAGAGTAGAGTTTAGACTTACGGATCGACGTCATGGACCATGGTCAAACCACCTCCCGTCGATTTTGCACAAACCTAATCTCGTGCGACATGTCTGCCAAGAACTTGGTCTTGTTCTTGGCAGTCGACTCGGCGACATCGCGTGCGTAGATTAGGTTGGCTTCGACTCTCATCCAGTCCAGCTCGTTGGCGACTCGCAGTCCAACCCGCTCCAGCACCATTCTGACTACCGAGGCATCATCCCCACTGAGGGCTCGATCGTGTATGATGCCAATGACACCCACAATCTCACCCTGATCCGTTTCCAGTCGAAGTCCAACATATGACTCGATCGAAGAATCCATCAGACATTCCGCCACGTCTGGGTGGAGCATGGCTAGTTCCGAATGAATGCACGTCACTTTTTCCTGAATTGTGCAGTCTGCCAAGTAGCCCTGAAAGGCGTGAGGATTGATATGGGATCTATAAGAGAAAGGTATATAACACAGATAATGAGCAAAAGGTGATTTCTCTGATTCGCTTCTATCGGTACACTTATGGGATGTGCAACTTACTCTCCAGGCCAGCTCGAGATGTTGTGCATAACTCCATCAATCGGGGGCACAACGCCTCCAAATTGGTCAATCAGATTGGCGTACTCGGCAGGATCCAGGTCCTTGAGCTCATCCAAGCTTACTAGCTGCGACACGAACGCATATTTGACGCCAAGATGCATGGCCAGCTCCTCCACTGCGAGTTCAAAGAGGGCGTCGCCGTGGCAGGTCAATAAGCTGGCAGCAATGGGCGCCAGGTACGGTAAGCAAGGGTCACCCCAGTCGTGGTCCTCATCCAGATTCAAAACTGTTGCGGGTGCAAGTGCAGATGATGTTGCTGAAGAGAGTGGTGCCATGGCGGGGACGGGTGCCAGGGTTGAGTGGTGGATGTCCACGCGGTTTTTTTTCTGAGATGCCATGGAGACGGATATTTGAGTCCCTGAAGGCGTGGACGAGACTGCGGTGGCTGCAACTGAGAGTGAGCGTGGCCGCCTCGAGGATGAGTCGGCTGACAAGGACAGCAGCTGGCCAAGGGATGTTGACCGAACGGAATTGCGGGGGGCTGTACAAAATAAAAAAGAGTTGTTGGGTAACCCAGAATGACACCAATCAATCAAGAACAGCAGCGCCAACATGTGATTAGTAACTTTTTTTTTTTTTTTTTTTTTTTTTTTTCCCTTCTGCTCTCCACTCTCCACTCTCCACTCTCCACGAGGCGCATTGGGTGACAAATGACGTAGACGTGAGTGCATTGTGTGGATTGCGTGAATGAATAGTTTGTAGTCTCGGTGGAGTGAGTGAGTAAGAACGCGACTTGCTTGTGGTATATATGGAGTGCACATGTGGATGTGTGGATTATGTGCTATGTGGTGTGTTGTGAAGTGGTGGGCTGTGTGGCGTTGCTTCCTTCTTCGGACAATACAACGGAGGATAATAAAAAAAGGGGAGAAATGCCACTGTCGTCATATCTCTATCCAGGGCACACAACCTCCTAGACAACATACAACATACAACATACAAAAAAAAAAATGAAACCCACGCTAGTCCCACGCGGTGATTGAAACACACACACACACATACACACACACACACACACACAGACACATGAGCCCACCAAACTGGGAACAATAATGACTCGGTTTTTGGGGGATCAATAAAACAAGCTACTTTTCTTTTTGTCCATCATCAGCACCATATCATACACATTAACCCATGGACCCATGGACCCATTGACCTGTGGATCCAATGACCCATTGACCCAGCCAGCTAAGTTTGAAATACCAAAGGCAAGGAATTTACAAGGGGAGCGCACTAATAACACAAAAAAAAAAATGAGAAGGCGAGAGAGAACCAACGGCCAACATATAAGATCGAGGTGACTCTTCGAATATGCGAGGTATGTAAGGTGCCTGTATGGTATGTTCAGTCTAGTCTCTGACCTCAGTAAAGGGAGTGCACAAAAAGAGAACAAAAAGAACAAAAAAAACAAAAGCAGAGAAGAGCGAGAGCGAGAGCAAGGAGATGATGTGGAGAAATGGACGACGACGAAGAAGAGGGGGGTGCGAAGGCAAGGAGATAGAGAAGAGGAAGAGAAGAGAGGCAAGGGAGCAGTAAAGTAAACAATGACGATGGTCGATGATGAAGCAACTACGAACAAGACAGAGAAGAACAAAAAACGAAGAACGCACTCGCACACACACACACACACACACACACACACACGCAACAAAAAAAAGGGTGGATTGCAGAGTAATAGCCAAAAGGACAAAAATAAAAAAATAAAAAAACGACCACGTACACACACATGCACACATACACACAAAGCACTGAAAGGGTATGCTATGCACCTCACCGCGTTGATGCATAGACAAAAAGAGAAAAAACAAGATGTGGTGAAGAATAGACTAGATGTGCAGGGTAAACAGATAGAAAGGGAAGGAGGCATGTAGATTGGCATTGGCATGTTTCTCTCACTCACTCTCTCTCTCTTTTTTTTCCGCTTTCTTAAGCTGACTCCTTTTTTTTTTTTTTGTGCGACGATAGTTCCCGATCGTCACTTGAACTCAACCCAACCAGCAAAGGGGTTTCTACGCTAAGAGACATGTATTCTCGGAGAAAGAGAGATACATGGGACATGGGATATGGGAAACGGGATATAAAAAGACAAAGGAACACAGAGATGATGACGGATGTGGTGTGATGTGCGCATGCAATGCAGCCGTGTTTCCATAACGGTACCTTGAGGAGCTTCGCTTGGATCCTGGTTATGAATTTGGCTTTGGTCACTGGTGCTCTCTTGAGGTATTGAGGGGACGTCCGTCGACGATGATGCAAGGGCGGGTAGCGCAAGAGGGGACGGTGGCTCCACGATAGTCACTTTTGGTGTTGATGATGATGTTGAAGATGTTGCTTCTGAAGACGTAGAGGGGTCATACTCAGTGTGGGCTTTGTTGCTTTCGTTTTTGATCTCCAAGAGAGTTCCTTTGGGTAATGAGTTGGTGATCGAGGATGACGTTGTTGGTGTGGAAGAAGCAAAAGGAGATAATGTGGGGTGTGATGCGTTATTGGATGGAGGATCATGTAGCAAAGGGAAAAGGGCCGATACATCCGTCAACACGATCGAATACCCTACAGGGCCACCACTTTGTCCGTTGTATACTCCATGCGTATGCCCTGAAGAATACAGGGCAGAGACGGACTCGAGAAACGGTCGTGCACCGTCCCTAGTTGCCTTCGTCACCAAGCGCTTCAGGGGCAGCTTGAGGCTCACAAGCTGCTCTAGCGAGCAGGGGTATTTGTCGACATCATCGAAGGTGGTTGAAGCAAAGTTGGGGGCGTTACCGCTATTGGGGGAGGAGCCTTGTGAGGGTAAAGATGAGGCTGTGTTGTTGTTTATGTTGATAGTATTGTTGTGGCGGTGAGGATCCTTGGGTTCTTTGAGCTTGTCCTTTTCTTTAGTTGGGTTGCCTTTAGACACCGTTGCGACTGAAGCGTATGCATTTGAGGTTGAGGTGAGGGAGAGATTGGTCTCTGGGAAGAGGAGGTTGAGGTTCTGGCCAATGGACTGGTAAAGATCGAGACCGAAGGTATGTTGCGCACTAGGATTGAGGGCTAGGACATTGCCGAGCAAGTCGCATGTGAAGATTGGATCTGGTAGAGACGTGACCAAGAGATGGATCCATGGATCCATGCATGTGGAGGATGTACCGTTGGTGTTGTTATTGTTGCTGAGATCGTAGCGGCGAGAGGTGGTATCAGGTATCGATGGAGCCATGGCTGAAGGAGTATGATTGATGACGGATCCGTGTTGGTTCCTGTGTGGAAGTGAAGGTGCGATAATGCGAATGGGAGCGATGGAAGGATCGGCGTCCTTTTTTTTTTTTGTGATGTTGCAGCTATTTGTCAGCCCGGACGGGTGCAGGAGGGAAGTATGGCAGCGACAGAGAGTGAGAGAATGAGCTGAAGTATGAAAATGAATATGAAAGTGTGATGTGTGATGTGAGAAGAGCAGGAAGGGAGGAGCCCAGGGGTGGAGGAAAGAGAGTGTCCTTCTTTTGGCTATCAAGAGTGGGAATGGAAGTGCGTGTGGATGTGTGAATGCTGACAGGGAAGGATAGGAAAAGGCCCTGAGAAGAGAAGCCGTTGAAGAAGAGAAGGGGGGAAGGGACTCTTCTTTGTGATATTCTCGGAGGACGAATGGATGTGATTGAGTGAATGGAGACAGAAATAAAAAAAATAAAAAAAACAAAGCAAAAACAACAAAGCAAAAAGGAAGGGGGGAAAAAAAGGTCAGATGCAAGGGATGGACATGAGCGGCGACCTTAACTACAATTGAGAGAGTGAGAGTGAGAGTGTGAGACTGAGACTGCGTGGCTGTGGATGGGATTGCAAAGAGACAGAGAATTGAGCATTCAAAAGCGTAGTAGACTGGAGAGTAGAGAGAGAGAGAGTAGCGTAGAGAAAAAGGAGAAGGGAGAAGAAAAACAAGTGCAGTGAGAGTCAAGCGCAAAAGGGAAAAGGGAAAAGGGAACGGGAAAAGGGAGCAAATGGAACAAACAAATGACAAACACAAAAAGACAAAGAGACAGAGAGAGAGAGAGAGAGTAATGAGGGTGGGATGAGATGGGATGGGATGGGATGGAGAGTGAAGAACTTTGAAAAATGGCACCGTGAACAGACACAAGGCGAGATTCCTGTGTGAGTGCGAGAGAGTGCGTGTGAGTGAGTGTGGTTGTGCAAAAGTGCAAGGAAAGGGTGAGTGAAAGAGGGTGCTCTCTCTCACACACTCACTCACACGCACATCCAGTGTGAACATACGCCGCGCCCGCTTTTTTTTTTTTTTTTTTTTTCTTTGACATCAGCGTGCAGTCGGTCTTCTCGCTCAACCATTCGCAAATCTACATTTTCGAACGCAAAAGATTCACCGAGCAAAGGAAGCACACACGCAACACCCTCTCTCCCTCTCTCTCTCTCTCTCTCTCTCCCCCTCTTTGATGTAATGATCGCTCTTTTCTCTCTCCTTTCGATGGCGCTAATACTTCCATTTCGGCTAACGAGGTGGCCCCAGAATAAAAAGCGATCCTGGTCCCTTCAATAGCAGTGATCTCATCCTTGCCTCCATGGGCTGTGTCTCCTTGCTTTTTTTATCTTTTTCTTCCAGCCCGCATGAACATTCAAACACTCTCTTGTGCCAAGCAAAAAAAACGAAAAGTTATTTGGTCCGCAGCCGATGGAGAGACATCTACTCGCGTTTGTGGCCCTGGCTTTCGGCTTTTCGTTATTTTTCTCACAAAGCACTTGAACACGCCATAGACCAGCCACTTAAACGCTTCTTTCTTGTTGTTCCGTTGACAGAAAAGAAAGAAATAAAAACAGCTCAACAAACAACTCGCCACGGAAAACAGAGCCAACCGCCTCATCTTTCTTTTTTTCTTCCGCTCTTTCTCTTTGGTTGCGCGAGTGTGTTTGTTGCCTAACTAACGAGTACATGCTCTGTACTTCCACACGCCAACACAACTCAACACATCACGCAACACAACACATCCACCGAGAGCCCTTGATTATTCATACAACGGAAAACAACGCAACTCTTGCTCTCTCTCTCTCTCTCTCGCTAGGAAGACACAGAGACACAGAGAGAGAAGACATCGAACACAAGGTGAGCAAGGAAAGGTGAGCAATAGTCCATTTCCTTCTTTGTTTTCATGTTGTTGCCATTGATGAAGATGATGAAGACCCATTCGAACTAGTCTAGTACAGGACGGACTTTAGCTGAAGTAGTCGGTACGATGCCGGGGCTACTTGTCGTCAAGACTATCATCATCGTTTTTTTCTTCGCAGAACGGCCATCTACAAAAAAAAAGTTTGGATCCCAACTGTAGAGTTGAGTTGTTGTGTTCATAACCTTCATACAACGACCATGTACTTTCATGTCCGAAGACAAATTAATTACACGTTCAATGGATGGGTTGGGACATGGAGGGCATAGGGGACATGGTTTAACGTGTGAGTCTATGTCAGAGTACGGGGCTGTCGATATATCGTGTTGTGAAATGTAAAACTGAAATGAATGAAAGTCTGTTTTGTATTTGTTTTTTTTTTGTGTATTTGGGGCATGCATGCATGCATGGTCGTTCATCACTCCGCTCTGTTTGTCTGTCTCCGTCTCTCTTTCTCTTTCTGACTGTCCATCGACTCTTCTCATTAATCTCTTGCAACCTGTTGGAACCCACCTACCCACCCGCCCTCTTGTTCATGGCCACAATCAAATTTACACAAGGCGATGATACATGGTGGTTGGCGTCGAATACTTTACTTCATTAGGTGAGAACAGTGACACTAACAAATATATACAAAAACAACTGCTCGAACCATACAGAACAAGCCAGAGAGAGTAGCTCCATGTTGGCCATGATGTGTCATTGCCTCATCTCGGCCGAATCGCACCAAAATTAGGGGGTCGAGAACGACTGAAGAGGAAGAAGCGTGAAGAGTACTCCATGAACTGTCGGGTAAGAAGAAGAATTCCGTCAGCAAGCCGAAACAACAAAGCTCGACCAAGTCAAGCACAGTTGTGTGTTCGTTCAGCGAAAGGTCAGGCTTTATTGAATTATGAGAAAGCTCTTCAAGTGCTCTTTCTGCTTTACGGGTACTTTTCGAACCTCAAAACAAAAAGTCGCCATGATTCATGCTCGCTTCGCTTGATGTTCGAGGGCAAAGGAGTAGATCACCGAGTCATCAATTGCAAAATAAAAGAATATGTTTCCTCAACCCTCAATGACACACATGCAAAAAAAAAGATGTTGATATCAAACCCTTTGTCTAACAACATTTTACTTACAATCTTTTCCTTTTGGCATGCCAGGGTCTTGAGGGTATGCAAAGACAGAAAAAAGCGCATGGTCCCTCGTTTCTTTTACTTCTAGTGCCAGAACATCGAACTTTTGAGTCGAATGCTGCACTATTTATGCGCCCCGTATTATGCTCCATGCTTCGTCCACTATCATCTTTCGTTCTTGCGCCTTCGCACAAAGCGGGACACAAGAAACAGGATTTCACAGTGGACAACTGAGCCCAAGTTCCTATGCACAACCCCTTAATGTGCACGTGGAGACTTGGAAATTGGTGGCGCATTTCTCTTGGGAAAAAGAGAGGGAAAAAAAGAGATCGCTTAACCATTCACAATTCCATCAAACTCTCTAAAGAGATTTGTGACAATGGGGCTTGCTGATCTGCCCGACGAGCTTCTAATCCGGATCTTTACTCATTTCCACAATGACTCCGGGGAGGAACAACCACTTCCCGAAGAAAGACTCCCAGGCAATACCCAGGACAGCCATGACAACAACAACAACGACAACAACAACAACAACAACAAAAAGAAAAAGGACGCCAAAAAGAAGAAACAAAAACGGGCTGCAGGACCAGGAGCGAGAACACTTTGTCGTCTCTGCTGCTGCAGCCAGCGCTTTAACCACCTGGCTTCTGCCGATCAGCTTTGGCAGCGCTTGACCTTGGCACAGTTCCCGGATCGCCACTGGCCCACCACCGACCAAAAGAACTTGGACATGATCCAGATCCGTCGAGAGCACCAGTTGAAGCTCTTGCAGCCTTCTTCTTCATCTTCATCGTCCTCTTCAGTCGCGCATGCATCAGAAAGCCAGTGTGGACAATCTAGCAATCAGGAGAAGGAAGAAGAAAACGAAGAAGGGAACGAGGAGGGACAGAACAAGAAGCAAAAACGAACCAAATTCTATTCCCGGTTCGAACAGCGTGCCCACCGCCGCAAGTTTGCTTCATTGGACCCAACACTCCAGTATACACCTCTTGCGTGGACAAACACCCTTTGGAGCTGGAAGCGGACATATTTTGGTGACTGTCGGTTTATCGAGTCCAAGGATGTTTCCACGCCTAACAGAATTGGTATAGGTTTCGTCGCTTTGATTGAGTGTAAAATAAGAGAGTGAGGGGAAATATGCCATTAACAAACCTTTTTTTTTTTTTTTGAGTTGAAATAGATCACGCCGTTCACAGAAACAATGCGGACAGCGCGCGCGAGGAATGTGAGCGGTGCTGGAGACCAACGCGATCATGCATTTGCTCCGCACTCACACAGCAACTATACTGTAACTGCCGAGCCCGGATAATGATTCTTCAAGTATGCATGATCATTTTGATTGTCTCTTAAGCAGAAGTATTAGGCGCTGAATAATTGAACTAAACTCTGGCCAAAATATATTTAGCATCCTAGGTGTCAAGTCAGCATTGGCACTATCAGGATTTTAAAGACAAGCTTCAAGCACTGCCAGATTATCATTGGAAAGGATTTCAAAGCTGGACGATCCAATGGTGCGTGATCTCTTTTAATATAATTAATTTTTTTGAAGGAGTGCTTAGCAAGACGCACAAAGTTTCTAATATGTCTTTTGTTGTCTGGATACACCTCTCAGAACTGGATCAAGCCCTTGACGACCCGAACTGCAAACCTTTGCTCCTCTATCCAAGCCACTCCGCCGTCGACATCCACTCCCTCGTCACGAACGAAACCACTCCATCATCCCACACTGCACCCTCACGATACCACTGCCAGGACTGCCTTCACCAAACCGAAGATAACCACGATGACACGCCTTCTTACTCCTACAAACTGATCATTGCTCTCGACGGCAGCTGGTCCCACGCCAAGATCATGTATCGCTGCAACCCGCGCCTCCAACAGCTCACCCAGATCAAGTTCCCGAACCCGCCCCAGTCCATCTACCATGAGCTCAAGCCCGAGCCCAAAGTGACCTACACCTCCACCGCCGAGGCTGTGGGCCAGGCGGTCGCGCTCCTTGGCTGGCCGACAGGGACGAGTGGTAGTAACGAAGCAACAAGGCCCACTAACGCAGAGCTTCTGATGGAGGATTTGATCCGCCCACTTAAGCGCATGATTGAGATCCAGGACACCATCCAGGAGACATATACTGACAAAAGGCCAGAAAACGATATGGAATAAAAGTTGTTTTTTTTTTAAAAAAAAAAAAAAAAAAAAAAAAAGTAAAACAACTTATGGCTTTAGTTTCCACAAGGAAGAGTATATTTTTTTTTTTGCGTTTATTGTCTTCCTCCAGCCTTTTCCTGAGTAGCCTACTCTCTCTCTCTCTCTCCATTATTGCTGCTCCTCGTCTATCCGATAATTTGTTTCCCTGAACGCCCAAAATAATTATGTGCCCTCGTTCTCCTCCTTCAATATATTTCCCTAGTCTCCCCATGGTACTACCCTCGCCCTTAAAACGAGCCAGCGTTGACTCTGTCCTTGAGATGGCCAAGGTACTGGTAGTAGCTCATGATAGGCTCCGCACGGTCCTCGATCAGATGGCTCAGGAACCACAGGCGCAGGGCTGGGTCGCCGTCCTCCTTGATCACGTACAGCTGAGGGTAGTACGAGGTCCGGCGCATCTCCCGAGTCTTGCCCACAATCAGGTTCACCCGCTGGTTAAAGTCGCTTTCCAATGTTGGCAGAGTCGTCTATAAAGAGAGAAGTTAAAGAAAAAAAATTGATAAGTAAGCTTATAGTTGATATCTTATGTTCTCATCTCTCCATCAATAGTAAAAAAAAAAAAAGTTGCCAAGTATTACCTTGCCACCACGGATACTCTCATAGTTGGGCACGCCAAACAGGTCCATGCACAGCTGAGGCACCGCATCCCGTCCGACCCACAGGAAAATGTTTTGCGAATCGTCCAGCATAAACAGCCCGCCGCGCTCCAGACGCTCGCTGCTCAGGTTCATGGCCAGAGGCATCTCGATCCCGTTTGTTCCAATGGTGCCACAGTGCTCGGGCATATTGTGCAGCGAATAGAATTTGGGATGCATGTATGGGATCAAACACTGTGAAGGAAGAGTCGAGAAGAGGTGCATCGCATACGAGCGAAGATCCGATGGAATCTGGGAGCCACCACGGAGTGCAACCTATTGAGAGTCATTTGATAAACAAGTAACGATGAGTGTTTTTTGGCTTGCCTCTTCCATACCCTCAGAAAAGGCATACGCAGAAACAAAAAAAAAAAAAAATTACTTACATGCTTCAGCATGCCGAGGGTCAAAAGGGGCAACAACTTCAGATTGTCGCAGATCTGGAGGTTGGGTGTCGCGCCAGAGGAGGAAGCGGTCATGTGGGTCTTGTACACACCCAAGATATCCACACACTTGTTGGTCAACGCATCGCGAGCATCGTCCAGCTTGGAGTTCATGCCGCGCTCCACAGCCTTGCAGGCCAGCAAAGTGGAAATTGCAACCTGATCGGCCGACATGTACAACTCTGAGAGACTGGTAGTCACGGGGACAGCCAACGTCAACACACGGATACGACGCTCGCCCGAAGACGAGGTGTGGAGCAGAGCCGTTTGGAAGCAGACAATGGGGATCGAGAGGTTGTCCTCGTAGCTGACCTCGATCGAATAGGACTGGTCGCGAGGCACGTTGGGCAGTGAAAGCAAATCGGTGGACCGGACAAAGAAGTTGCCGTAGAAGGCCGACATCTTGAGACCCTTCGAGGCACGGACCCTCATCACAGCCTCCAAGGCAATACGCTGTGACACAAACTCGGCAAGTTCGTGAGCAAACTTGAGTGCATCCTCTGACTTGGCAGCGGTGAATGCTGGGTAGAAGAATGTGCTACCACCAGTGAATCGAGGAAGACAGCCTAATCGATCGAAATACATCAGAGTTAGCTTTTAAGAAGGTATTCACGCAGTCCTCATTCCTTCGTATCCTTTCGTTTCCTTACTTAGAGTGGCAACATCCGTGTACTGCGAGCCAAACAGGAACATGTCGACACAGACTTGTGATTTTGAGCAGTCGACAGCAAAGGTTTTGTAAAAGGAAGAAGCCGCCTGCAGCAATGTTGATTCCTATAGAGTTAAAAATCATCACGTGCCAAATTCAACATGTTAGCCTCCGCCACGTTGCACTTTGTGCTGTTTAGCCTCACTATGAGCATAAGCCTTCTCGTCTTCAGTTTGCTTACCTTGGAAGTTCCAAGAAGCTTGGGGTCCTCGCGCATCTTCAAAGCGCCGACGTCCAGGTTGGGCAAGCTGGCCTGCAAGCACAGAATCTTGCCTCCAATGGGCGAAATAAGCTTGTAGGCCGACTGGAGTGCTGGTCCCAACGCATTGCCAACATTCTGGGTATCCTTGAACATGTCGTTGAGGCGGTTCAACAGTGCCTCCAAAGTTGAACGGCAATCGCTGAGGTTGCAGAGCAGATCGTTGGGCTGGGGGAGGAAAGGATCTTCCAAATCTGATACAACCAGCATCTGAGGCTCTCCTGACTCGGCCTATATTTTTTTTGTCAAGCGAGAGAACAAATTTGTAAGTTTTTTTTCTTCTCATCCATGACGTAAACACAAAGGCAACAATCAAACGATAAAAGGATTCTTACGCCCAGGTTGTAGAAATGGATCGAACTGTCGACAGTAATGATTCCAACTTTGGTGCGACCTTCGTCGTTGGGGATCCTGTCCAATGACTCCAAGATGGTTGTGGCTGCGGTGGCAACCATGCCGCACTGGATGGCTGGATACGAGACATCGATCAAGAACAGATAAACCAAAGGCTGAGGGGGTCGGACCATGTACTCTGTGGGGGCAATGTATTCCACCACGGCATGATTCAGTTCCTTGCGCTGCCAACGATCCACGGGTTGCTGAGTCTGAGAGTCGTAGTCAAAGGATGAAGGCACCTCGTTCAATGTGTAGCACATGTTGCACTTCCAGCGCTGGCCGCCTTCCACAAACTTGACGAAAGGGTTAATGTAAGTTCTGCATCTGCGGCAGCGAGCAATGATCGAGTCGGTGACCACTGGCACAGGATCGTCGCCCTCCTTGACGCTGCGGTATGGAGTGATGATAAGACCAAAGGGCAGACGTGACTTTGTCAAGAGCTGAGATGTGGCGGGGATGGCATTGAGAGTTGAGCGCTTGTAGGAGGGGTCGCAGTTGGCGTGGGGTGACTGAGTGATCGAGGCTGTGGCGGGCAGGTTGATGGGTGGTGGTGGTGCATCCAGATCGAGAATCTTGGGAGAAGCGCCCATAAGAGCCACAGTCGAGAGCATAGGTCCCTGGTTGTTGTTGAAACCGTAACCGCTGCCACCTCCAACGTTCATTGCACCCATCTGGCCAGCCAGTTGGTTCATGTTAGGCTGAAGGGGCTGTCCAGCCAGAGGCTGGAGTCCCTGTTGATAAGCTGGCACAGGCTGTGCGAATGCAGGAGCCTGCTTCTCTCCGGGGACAAAGAACTGAGAACCCTGGCCGGGTCCAGGGGCAGGGGGACCTGGCACTGGAGGCTGGTTGGAAGCCTGCTCGTAGCTAGGAGGCTGAGATTCGTTGTACGAGTCTGTGATGCCGGTAGGATACATGCGCTTTGGTTTGTGTCCTGCATGGGGTGTGGGGGTAGGTGGTCCTGGCATCTGTCCACCGAGTGTTCCTGGATCCTGTCCTAGAGGTTGGTGTGGAGGATGTTGAGAAGGTGGTCCCTGAAGGTGCTGCTGCTGCATCTTGGGTGTAGGAGGCTGCGACTGGTTTTGGCCAGGTGGACCATTGAATCCCATGGGGTTCATGGCAGGGGAACCAGGGGCGCCAGGATGTCCTCCCATAAATGGAGGCCTTGCTTGGATCTGGGGAGACTGGAAAGGACGAGGCATGCCAGGAGAGCCAGGCTGGGACATGTTGGGACGCATCATAGGAGAGGGTGCGCGCTGGATACCTCCGATCGGGGGAGGCCGCTGAAGAGGAGGGCCATTAGGCGACTGGTGTACTTGTCCAGGATGTCCAGGATGTCCAGGTCCTGCAGGTCCGGGCATAGGAGGACGCTGAATAGAAGGTGAAGGAGGAAGAGCAGCCCCGCCGGCAGATGGTCTTCTCATTGGGTTGTTCTGTTGTTGCTGTTGTTGCTGCTGCTGTTGTTGTTGTTGTTGTTGTTGTTGCTGCTGAGGAGGACCCATGGGACGAGGAGCGCCATTGGCAGGTCTGAATCCCATGGGAGGGTTGCCTGGAGCTCCAGGATGACCTCCGGGGGTACCTGGGCGCGACAGATTCTGTGGTTGCATTGGCTGCTGAGGGTACTGCTGGTAAGGTTGTTGCTGTTGTTGTTGCTGAGGGAATGGAGACTGAGGTCTAAATCCGGGCCGTGGGCCAGGAGCCTGTTGTGCAGGGCGCATGGTCGGCGTTTGGGGCTGGGAGTAAGCCATCTGATTAGCGCCTGATCAACAAAAAAAAAGAAAAGAAAGAGATGGAAGAGATGGGAAGGTGGTAGATGGAAAGAGATGAAAAAAAATAAAAAAGGATGGAAAAGTCGTATTAAAGGCTCAGAAAACGAGAGTGTGCGTGTGTCTTGGCCCCTCTTTGATGGCTTCGTTATGCGAGGAGGTGGTTGACAAACACGGCGAAAAGTGATAGGGGAGGGTGGCGATGGAGGAGAAGAAGAAGAAGAAGAAGAAGGATGGGAAGTGAGAAGAGATGGAAAGCGATGGAGCAAGTTGGACAAAAAGAACGCACAATGGCAGGAAAGAAGACCAACGAAAAAGAAAGGTCCAATAAGAAGCCCGGGATGGCTGATGCGCGTGTTAAGGTGCAAGCGAAGCGATTGTGATGAAAACGAGCAAGAAAGCGATGACAGCACTGTGCATCATTTATTGCGGCACCATGTGTACGTGGCCAATAGACAATGGAAGCAATGCCCAAGTATGTCTCGTCATTGTTCATCGGCAATTGTGATCTGTTGCTCTGTTTGGCATTGGCCTGTGATATTGCACTCACTTGTCTATTCTCTTGAACACGAGATCTTGGCCAGGTTGTGCCACGTCCCACCACCGCAGATTATGATCGATAAATGGACGTGGCGACATCAAGATAGCTCTTGTCTCGTATTCGACTGGCATCCTTGTTTACAACCAACCGTTTTTTCCTACTTGGCCGCCTTTTCATGATTCCATCACCTTGTTGTCGTCCTTTGCCTTTTGCCATTCCATGTCCATATTCGCAATCTCCCAGCGTGATCGCTGGCTCTTACTCGACTCCCGTGCTCAGACGTGGCACGAGCAAACCACTGCGATTGGTCCAACGACACGTCACCTTCGTCTCGACTTGGATAGGAGTGACCCTTAATATGCTCTAATTTCCTACCGAAAAAAAATACTCCCGATTCCAAACCAGCGCGTCGAACTCAAAACATAAAATGCTAAAACGCAAAAGAAAAGAAGCATCGGGGAAAACAATCGCATGGGTTTATTCAAAGAACAAGAAAAAACCACAAATCAAAAATCACTCATCGCGAAAGAACGTAGTTGTTCTTTGCAGATGGACGAGTAAAAGGAAACAGTCATACGCGCACCTTCTTCAGGATCCCACCGGTCCTCTCCTCCTCCCCATTGGTGATCGCAAGAGGTCGCTTGCCTGAAGGGCAGCTCTGAGTCTCCATGTCTTTCTTGTCCCTTTCCTCAGTGTCGGCGACCTGCCTGTTGAAAGGAACGGTCTTCTTCAACATAACGATATTGCTTTCGTGGAGTTTGACGGAGCCGTTATCTCCCTCACAAGAGCCACTGGCGGTGACGCCTACATCATGCAGAGTAGGACTCACAGAAGGAGGCGTGGCTGCAGGGGAAGCCCACTCAGCGGATCCAGCGGGAGAGTGACTCCTCGAGGGCCCGGGGGTCGCCTTGGAACCGCCAGCACCTCCAGAATCAGATCCGGAACCGGAACCGGAACCGCCAAAACCGTGACCAGCAGGCGAGCCTCCTTCTTCTTCCTCCTCCTCCTCGTCTTCTTGCCCACCCTCGGACTCGCTCTTGCTCTCCTTCTTGGTTTTCTTCTTAGGAGCCTTCGTCTTGGTGGCCTTCTTCTTGGTGGGAGCCTTCTTAGGAGTAGTCTTCTTTGCAGGGTCCTTCTTAAGGGCCTTCTGGGAGGCCGTCCTAATTGTGGCCTTTTTCGCAGAAGCTTTCGTGGGAGCCTTCTTGGGAACCTGAGCAGGAGCAGGACCGAGTGCCACTCGCTGATGGTTACCTGAATTTAGTGTGACGAGCAAAGGTCGTTAAAACTAACGTTACCAAGGTAACACCGAAAGGAAGATTGGACTTACCGGAGGTGTAATGGATATTTTTTCCGGCCTCACACTCTTTCTGTTGAAAATTGAAAACAGGTGAAGGGAACGAACAAAAAAAAAAAAAAAAAAAAAAAATGGGGAGATGATCAAGTGTATGGAATACTGAAGGGGTATCTTACCAGTAACAATAAAACGTGCCTTGATGGTGTCGTTGAATTCCTTCTCGAATGTGTCCTTCATGCTCTTGGAGTTATAGATGAACCTGCCGTTGATCCAATTCTTCAGATCGGATCGTTTGGTTCCCTTGGGATCCAGGTTGGCCTTGATGCCATGCTTTGAACATAGGGAGAAAATAGAAACAAGGCGTGAGATCTCAAGTTCAGAGGAATACGACGTATGGATAAATGAGCACCAAGCTGGCTCACCTCGATCTTTGTGATCATTTTCTTTGGGCCCTTATTCTTGGTCTTGACAGGAGAAGTAGCCGGCTTGGTGGGAATCTTGACGGGCTGGAGACGAGCTGTTTTACCCTTGCCTTTGGCAGCAGTCTTGGCAGCAGTCTTGGATGCGGTCTTGGTTGCGGTCTTGGTTACGGTCCTGGTTGCGGTCCTGGTTGCGGTCTTAGTGGCCCTGGTAGGCTTCTTCGCGGGTTCTTTCTTCTTGGTCTCGGACCTTGTCTGGCGCTTTTCAGAGGAATCGCCGGCTGCGCGAGGAGATGAAAAGGCAATAGTCGGTAAGACGAGTGAGAACTCAAGTGAGCGGTAACAGCAAGTCTAATATTGGGTAACTCACCTTTCTTTTTGGGTGTTTCCTTTTTTACCTTGGGCGGCATTGGTGGTAGTGTTG
>KN042425.1:1351607-1378278 GCA_000739165.1 Podila verticillata NRRL 6337 | reverse complement strand
TTTTTTTTTTTTTTTTTTTTTTTTTTTTTTTTTTTTTTTTTTTTTTACGAGGTTGGGACAGGTGGGTTGACTGATGAGTTGATGTTGATGTGGATACGGAAAGAGATTGAAATGAAGAAGAAAAAACGAAGAGGAAAAAAAAAGGTGGCTATTTATTGAAGTGTTCTGTGCAAGCTGTTTATTGGGTGTGTGTTCTTTGTTCAACGTCCAATGTCGTTGTTCGACGTTGTTGCTTCTTTCAAACTTGTGCGGACATATACTTTCTGCGGGTGTGAGAGAGTGTGGATCCATCCTTCTCTTTATCCGTACTTGTCTCTTACGATTGAACAGGACGAGGAGGCTAGCCAGCACACAAATAAGCCGAGGTTACTAACGAGGTGTGGCGCCCTGTTTGCCGGAAGAGTGTGTCTCTCTCAGCCTCTCTTCCTTCGCCATCGAAAAAACATGGGCTCAACGCAGCACCCAAAGAAATGTCGTTATGTGAACAACATCTGTGGGTCATGAGAGCATGCATGGCACAGAATGTACGAAAGAGAGTCTGACATGGGTGTATCTGTATTCGTGTGTATCTCTCAGTCTTTCACGCTCTTCCAGGCCTTCGTGTCTCTGAGTGGACAGGGACACTTTGTCCACTTTTACAACACAAACCTAATTAGGCTGGCTGAGACTGCACAAAAAAAAAACTACGCCCGAGAGTATGTGAGAACACTGACAGAGTGGACATTCATTACTCCCTTCCAATCTCCCATCATCACAAACAAACCATCCAGCCTTCTCTCTCCCTCTTTCCACACCCACAACCACACATTCATCCTCATCATACCTCATTCATTCATTCCTCCCTCCCTCTTCCTTCCAATCCCCACTCCATCCCTCCATCGCTTGCTCCCTTGCTCCCTCTCTCCTGGACGACAACATGAGTCTCCCTCGTTTCTTGCGAGGCTTCAACAAGACAAAGAGCTCATCCTCATCCACACATCTAGTCCACAATCAAGTGGCGAGTGATCTCAATCTCTCCGATGCAAGCTCCTCATCGTCCTCTTCTGGGCCCAAGGATGCTCTTGGCCAGCCCTTGCCCGTCTCCACAGTCATTATCTCCTCAAAGAAGCCTCCTTCCATTGCATTGACAGCCCCTGACCTCGATACCAATGAGCCACCCATATCCTCGACTTCGACCTCCTTGAAGGACCCTGGTTCTCATGATGCGCCCCCTTCCTCCTCCGATCTCCCTATACCATCCTCTACGCGCAGTTCTCGGTCATCGAGTCGCTCGTCCTCCACCAGTTCGACCGTCCCCATCCCCATAGCTTCGAACAAACCTCGCTCCAACCGAAACCACGACGACTATGACGAAGAGATCAACGGCCCAACTCACCCCTCATTACTTTCCACATCGTGCCCAAACTTTACTTTCACATCCTTCTCAGAGTATGTGCCAACGCCACCCATCCCCACAGTCCACATCACTTCGCCCAGACCACCTCGCCCATCCTACCCTCTCCCACCTATACCTGCTGAAGAGTTGTCTTCTTCACCCACGTCTTTACCATTATCAACAACAATACCCCGCAACAGGGTTCGATCGAATGCATTATCGGTTCTGTCTGATCCTCAGCCCGTCCCTGGCAACTCCAGTAACTCGTTAGATGGAAGTGAAACATTGTCTCGACCAGTCAAGTTGCACGACCAGGCAAAGATCGAGAGTGATCGCCAGGGTGACCACAAAGAAGTCACTGAGGACGAAGTACCACCACTCGCACCCAGATTCAGGTCACTGTCCACCTCCACCTCGGTGGACTCGACCTCGTCTCGGCCAGTCTCCATCCTCAAGAAGCCGCGCTCCATCCTGCGGTCCAGGTCGGGCAGCCAACCTTTACCCGAACCAATGGCCAGAACAGGCTCCGGTTCAGAATCGCTCATACCAGCCTTCCCTGCGCCACCCACCTCGCGACACTCGGGGTCATCCGATACATCATTTGCCTCGGCGTCTGGGTCATGGTATCTGCAGCACGACCCAAGCGAGATGGCCCGACGGGAGGAGGCACGGTCCGATGTTGTGCCCGTCCCCAGGGTCCGCCGAAGCAATAGCCATTCTCAGCGGAGGCTGTCTGGACGTGATCAAGACGTCAAAGAGCAAGGTAAATGTTCGTTCTATATACAGCAAGAAGAGACATGTCTGAGTGAACATGAAGCTCAAAGAGTATCAGAAGGCAGCGTTTTTTTCTGTCTTTCTCTCTTTGTCTTGTGCTCTTTGTTTTTATACCGACGTATTTGTCTGTCTGTCTCATTTTGCTGTTTATTGTGGCTATTTTGTTTGTTGTTTTTTTTTTTTTTTTTTTTTTTTTTTTGGTTTCTTCATGAACAGACCGTTGCAATTAAAGCCCAATTGCGATTCGGAGTGTGCGTGTGCGACAGGAAGAAAGAGAGAGAGAGAGGGGGGGGGGAACGTGGTAACAAACAACAGAGAGAGCAGGCACTATTGTTAATCGCAATTACACGCTCCTGTCCAATTTACGCGGGTTATTCTGTATTATGTATTTGCAGGTGATAGATAGCATTGGATAACAAAGGGTTGGTTGTTTGTTGGATGCTACAACAACAGTTGTCCATGGCATCGGTTGAGATTGGTTTGTTTGGAGAAAAAGGGAGGGAAGGAAGAAGGGGAACACAGTACACAGAGGCAAGGACGAAAAAGGAGACGCGCCATGGTCTCTCCGAAGAAAAAAGGAGAAAAAAAACAAAATAAGCGATTCCACCATGCACAAACTCAGACGCATGGCTCGGGTCATAAAAAATGGAGGGAGGGGCGGATGGATCGAAGGAAAGGGACAGGAAGCGAAAGGAAGGGTTGGGAGGGAACTAAGTAAAGGTCCGTGAAAGGAAAGTGATAGTCTTCCCCAACCAACCAACCAACCAACCAGCTCGCGTTCCTGGGCCAACTTCTCGCAGTGTAGTAACGCCATGATCAAACTGAATGGGCAGGCAAACACAACAAACACAAAAAAGAAATTCGGACAAAAATGCGTCGCGATGGTTGCTAAGCATGGGAGTAAGCCATATGGGCGCGGAAAGGTGATCGCTACATGGGAAATAACCGAAAAAAGTAAAAAATCAAGGAGGTTATCGTTCGTTCAAAAATAAGGTATGCTCTGAAGAATGGGCCAATTGAGCATTCAGAGACGAAATAGGTATTGGAAGAGCGCTTCGCAACGACAGCTGGGACCTGAGACTGGTGTGCCCCAAGGATGGAGAGCAGGAGCAAGAACAAGAGTATGAGTGAGAGAAGCGAGTAAGATCCGCAACGAATGGCAATGGATGGATGAGCAATCATTTATCCCGCTGCTTTTAAACACCAACAGTTTATTCATCCTAAGAGTATGCGCATATGAACGCTTTTCTTTTGTACGAGTTGCGTCTCCTTTGCCAACGACCTTTTTTTTTTTTTTTGGCGGCACCTGGGAAGGAGTAGAAGGAGTAAGAGGAGGAAGAGGAGGGAGAAGGAGGGAAGTAAACGTATTGTGTGCATGGCAGGAGGTATCTTTTTTAAATAATTGGGATATGAAGTCCCAACAACACCGACATCAACAGCAACAGCAAAACAAACAAACAAAACAAACGGTAATGGCCCGTGTTTGGATCGGTCCCTCATTAGTGCATCTTTTTTTTTTTTTTTTCTCATCAATTGAGCGATATTGCATTTGAGCACCAACTTATGCACCGGAACGACAAAAGGACAAAGCACAAGTCCAGAATCACAAAAAATAGCAAAGCACCAATGGTGCAGGCTGGGGTCGACATCTTGACAAGTTCACAAAAAAAAGAAGGCGGCAAAAATTAAGAATGGTACATGGCATGGATATGTACTCTGCTCTGCTATGCTTCAGAGAGTACCAAAGGAAGAGAAGGGAAGGTTGCACAACACTCTCATCGTCATTGTTGCACAAAGAAAACACTTTCTTTCTTTTTCTTCACTCACACATCCACTCAAACAGTCAACTACCCGTCAAGCATTGTCGCCACAAACAGTTGTTCTTCACACTCGCCACACACTCGTACTCTTTATACTCCATCGTCATCCATCCACACAAGCTCCATCCGCTTCCTTGCTTCCTTGCTTCCTTGCTTCCTTGCTTGCTTTGCAACTGCTTACTTCACATCACATCAAACATCACAGCCATCTATCCTTCATCTACTTTACTTCTCTTTCTAAATTGTGTTTCCTTTCCTGTTTCCTGTGCTGGAGTGTGTATCGAGGATAGCGTGTCTGTGCAGGTACAAGCAGTAACACGAGCAACACCACACATCCACTCCACCCACCCACCTTGCGCCTTGTAACCCCCTTCTTTTCACCCCCACTTTCAGATGGATGGATAATTGTGGATGGGGTGGAAAGAAGGAAGGAAGGAAGGAAGGAAGGAAAGAAGGAAAGAAGGAAGGAGGGAACAAGCCATGCGCATCCACGCACACGCATCCACACAAACACAGACATTGCCCTCGACACAAAAACATAGACGAGCAGGCACACACACAAACAAACATAGACACAGGCACACAGTGACTCTGACAAGCCTAATTATGCGTGATTGACTAACCGTCTCTTTTCTTTTTCTTCTTTTCTTTCTTCTCTCTCTTCCCCATCGCTGTCTCTCCAACTCTGATCCACCCACCGCTGCGTGCCCTGCCCATTACCCCACCTCTCTTTTTTTTTTTCGTTCTTTCTTTCTTCCTTATTTTCAACTCCTTTGCACTCATTTTCTCCCTTCCCTTCCCTTCCCTTTTCTTGCCTCGTATCCGCCTATCCGCCTCGCTCTGCTGGTCCCTCGACTTTCCATTCAAAACCAACTCACCAACCACACACCTGGGTCACACACCAAATACACTTCAATTATCCCCTGTGTATCTTTCTTTCTTTTCTTTCTTTCTTTCTTTCTTTCACTTCATATCTCTCTCTCCATCTTTTCTTCTCTGCTTTTGCTTTCTTTCCTTCCATCTTCCCGCCTCCTTCTTCTCATCTCTCTCTTCCGTCTTTTCTTTGCACACAAACGCACCTTTTTTTACCCTTCCATCCATCTTTACCAACCAACCTTTCAAAACTCACGAATCATCACTTTGTTAACTACCTTCCTTCCTTCCTTGCTTGCTTCCTTGCTTGCTTCCTTGCTTGCTTCCTTGCTTCCTTCACCCTTTTACTCGCTTCCCTTCTCTTCCCTCTCAATCTCGTGCTCTTTCTTCACTTCACTTTTCTTCTCTTCTCTACCCTTCCCTCTTTATCGCCCTTCCTCCCAACTCCCTTCATCATCCTTGGTCCCTTTCTCCTGACAGACGCTTCCCAGAGCAACAGCAACACCAGTAACAGTTCAACCACGACATCCTCCATCAATAGACATCGAATGCCCCCAACTACATCCAACTTGGCCTCGCCTTCGGGGCCAGATGATCATGATCCTGTCACGAAACGACGAGGCAACACCAACCCGGATACTACTGCCTCTACTCTCAATCGCCTCTCCTTCCCTTCTCTAAACGACTTCAAATCCTCGCCCTCGTCACTGGCACCATCATTACCGGGAGAGGGAGTACTAACTACGACAACAACTACAACAACACCAATAACACCAACAGCAACAGCAACAGCAACAGCAACAATAACATCATCATCATCATCATCGTCAACAGCAACGGCCGATGATACTCTACCGCCGTCCTCAATAGCCCAGACTACAGCACCACAAAGCTACACACCCATCTCCCTCAAGAGCGTTCGCCTGGCAAAATCAAGGAGTAAGCTGCGCCAGGAACCACAGATCGGTGTGGCCACAGGAATGCGACGCAATTCCCTCCCAAAGTCGTCGCTTATGGTGGGGACGGGGACAGAAACGCCTTCCGACCTGCCCCCACTGCCCTCCGTTTCTCCTCCTCCGCCTGAAAATAGCAACAATACTCTTTATATACCAGCTCGCAGGAACACAGAGGGCGCCCTTTCTGCTACCACCCTGGACGGACAACTTCATCGCCGGCGAGAAAACTCTTACAATTCAACCACAGGAGGCCATCCCATGCCGCCAGTCATGCTCCGACCCATCCTCAAGGACACTTCGGCAAAGGACAAGGCTCTTCGGGAGAGTTGGATGTCAGAGCCTCCTGGCAATAATGGTATTAATATCTCACATACGCATGGACACCGGCCTGCAAGCGGGACCCCTGGATCCTCCTCGTCCTCCCCTTCACCCATAACTCCGCCCAAGAGCCTCGCAAGAGCAAACAGTGCCAGTGCCAAGCGCCAGTCCAAGCTCAGGTCCACAGTCGAGCACGATCAAGACGCACTCACACCCAGGCCGCGTCAGCCCCCGGTCAATGGATACGGCCCAGACTATCGGCCGCGGCGCCAAAGTGGTGGTCCTGGTCACTTGTTGTACGCACTCGACCCATCATCTGGAGGCGTTGACGAGAGCGAGGATAACGAGGATAGTGACTTTGACGACAGCTTCTCGCGATCAAAGCACTTGCAGGACCAGTACGCTCGCCTTCAAAAGTCACAGTTGCGTCAGTCCATGCTGGAGAACCCAATTTTGCCTCACGGAACAGCGGACAACAACACGCCCTACGACAAACCTCGCCAAAGAAAGTCACTAGGCGACGAGCTCAATGTACCTCCGGTGCCAGAAAAGAGTGCTCAGCGGAAGCGAGTCTCGACAATGGGTTCGGCCACGTTGCCCGCAGTCTCGCCTTCACTTTCGGCTGCCTTAACCTCAGTATCCGAAGCGATAATAGTGCGGTCAGACTCAAAGAAACAAAAGGACCGGAAACCGTTCGCCACGGTGGGATCGAACGCCCTGAGCTTTGAGCCACTTTTTGCGCTTAAGGACGGATCACCAAAGCAGAGCAGGGAAAGTTCCGTGTTGACCACATACAGGGACTCGCTAGCCAGCCGCTTGTCAGGTGTGTCAGACTCAGACTGGGCTGGCAACCCTCTCCTCATGGACATTATCCAACCTGGTGTTAGTATCCTGGATCTCAGCAAAAAAGACCTCACTGAGATACCATCAGGTCTCCCAACAAGTAAGCTCTCTCTTTCTCTCTCTTTTCTTTGATCTGACTCCCATCCAATTTGTACTGTGATAAACCGCTCATCCTAACAATAATACTCCTTGTAAACTCACTAGGCATCACTCATCTGCGTTTGGCTTACAACTCAATCCACAACCTGGCGCCTCTTGCCAGTCTGACTTCACTGCATTATCTGCAGGTTCTGGATCTGTGCGACAACCAGCTCGACACACTGCCTTCTGAGATTGGACTCCTGAGCAAACTCAAGGAACTCTACCTTTCTAACAACAAGCTGTGGAAGTTGCCCGACACAATCCACAGGATGGCACGCCTCGAAGTTCTTGATATCAGAGGCAATCAGTTCTATCTCTTGAGTAAGTTATGTTCATTGTGTTCTGTGATGACGTTTCTTTGAGTTGTGCTGACTAGTTTTTGCCACCAAAATTGTGATTTTCATCTGATTAGACCCTATGATTGGACGATTGAAGACCTTGAGGCAGTTGGACGTGCGGAATAACCAGCTCAAGTCCCTACCTGCACCGCTCTGTATGCTGTCATCTACGCTGTCGGTACTCTTGGTGGATGGAAATCAGTTTGTTCAGCCTTTCTCGGATCTTCTTCAGCCTTTGTTCACCACAGACTCAGACTCAGGACCACAAAGCTTCCTGGGCGACGATCCATACGCAGATTCGGGACGAAAGAACACAGGATCAGTGTCGACACTCAAATCAACTGGAGTCTACGAGCCATGGCGCCGGTCAGTTGTGCCATCTGCCCCTAAGCGTGTCCCAACTTTGATCAAGCGTCGATCTCACGGCGATTTGATGACCATAATTGGTCTGCAAAAGAAAGAGGGCTACAGCAATTCCACGGACGATCTTGCCGCTGAGCTGCAAAAAGCCAACACCATCTCGGGGTCATCTGGTGCCTACATCGCGGCTAGCTTAAGCGCATCCGATTCATCACCTGGACGTCGGGAGCGATCTGTTTCCACTTCCAATACAGGACCGTCAGAGTTCCAATCCGAGTCAGGATCGAGTCACCCACTCTCGCTCAACAAGTTTATTAAGTCTTTTCGAAAGAGCAGCAGATCATCCCTCAAAGAACCCAGCGTTTCGTCGTCCAAGAAGAGACTATCTGTCGGTAGCGAGCTTGATCCTTCAGAAGACGGTCAAGGATCAGAGTCGGTGTATGGAGGGTCGCAATACGAACAGGAGGATTCTGGTAAAGGAGCACACCCTTCCAAGCGTGGACCAACAGGTGGTATCAACCAATGGGTCCGCGATCGATTCCACAAGAGAGCTAATTCGAATGAACTTGGCTCGCTCCCCAACGCTTCAAGCACATCAATCAACTTGGACACTCAGGACTCTGAACCTCATGCCGTCCGAGACTCTGGATATGGCGGGGGAGGCACTACTCACTCGCCTGATTTCTCAGCACCTTCAGGTCTGGCTCGCATGAACAAGAGCACCGGACATTTACCCTTTGGATCGCCAGTGTCGCCACGTGATACTCAGTTGTTGTCCTCGTTCGATCCTCTTTTCAAAAAAGAGCGCGATTATCGCTTCAGCTACATGAGCATGGAAAGTCAGATGACACAGGGAACCGAAAATGATATTGACGCCCTGGATATCAGCGCCCCTCTGGCCCACCGCCTTTCGTCCATGCATTCGCCCACGACACCCTTGCCCTCGTCCCCAGTCATGCTGGCAACCTCTACCGCTGGATCGATCTCGGTGTGGAACTCTGGAGCAGGACCTCGTTATGGCCAGAGTGCTGCTCAGATGAAACCAATTATGCAGTACCTCAAGGATTTGCACGATCTGGATCCCGACTCGTCCGAGTGGGAAGAAGTGTATGCATGGCGCCGTGTTTGGAACGCTGAACGCTCTACCACGCTGGGCCTGACCGGTAACGATGCTGAACGCGAACAGGAACAGGAAGAAGGAGACCAGCAGGCCAAGGCCGAGGAGATCAGACTCGCAAAGTTGCAAGCTCAGGCAACAAGACGGCGCAAAATCATGGCCGAGATCATTGAGACTGAGCGAACCTATGTCGACGGCTTGAAGGGGTTGGTCGAGATCTATTTGACCCCAGCTCAGCAAGTCATGCCCGCAAGCGACCACAAGGCTGTTTTCTCGAACGCCCAGGCGCTCTACACCTTCCATGCTAGCCACTTCTTGCCCGAACTCGAGAAGGCCTATGCAGTGACTCGCGAGACCAAGGTCCCAATTGCTTCATCGAGCCCCATGAGCCCCATTCCCTCATCGTCACCCTTCCTTTCCGACCCCTCCGCTCCATCCTCAGCGTCATCTTCCACTGCTGCTCTTGGTGTCCATCATGAGTCTGGCGGACAGTCCCTTGACATCTCTGTGATGAGTACTCCCCATGACAGCTGTATCGAGGCCACCAACGAAACCACTGACTCTGTGACTACACCTCAGCCTGAGGAGTGTCGTATTGGCCGCGTCTTTGCCGAGCATGTGGCCTACATGAAGATGTACAGCTTCTACGTCAACAACTACGACAACGCCCTCCGTGTCCTGCAGACCCAGTTGACCAACTCCAAGTACAAGAAAAAGACCAAAGAGTTCTTGAGACGCTGTGCCAAGCACCCCAACCACACCCAGCTCGGTCTTCAGGGTTACTTGCTATTGCCCGTTCAGCGCATCCCTCGCTACAAGATGCTGCTCGGCGATCTTCTGGAGAACACTTGGCCGGACCACGTGGACTACCAGGATATTGCCACCGCCTTGGACAAGATCTCGAGTCGTGCGGATGAAATGAACGAGCGCAAGCGCCAGTACGAGAACCACGAGAAGGTGTTGCTTGTACAGAACCGAATCGTGGGCCAGTACAAGACACCGTTGGTACAGCCCCATCGCAAGGTTGTCCGCGAGGGCATGTTGCATTTGATTAGGACTGTGACCCGGAACGTGTCCATGTCCGAGAAGGCTGTTGTCCCTTCGGGCCAAACCCCTGTGGGCGACTTGACCGTGCACCACCTCTCGGAAGAGACTGTTGAGAAGTCGTTTTTGTTTATTTTGTTCAACGATATCTTGATCCAGTGCCAGCCCTGTGGACCCAAGGCATCGGGCGCAGCTGCACATCTGACTGGTGCCGGTGCCGGTTCCACAGGTGGTATGGGCGGATCGGGAGTAATCGCTGGAGGATCTAGTGCAAACCTAGGAGCATCCGACAGTGCCAAAAACCTGGAGTTGTGTCGTGTTCTTCAGCTCGAGTCGCGTCTCCACCCCGCTGAAGTCATTAGCAACGATGGTAAGGATGTGCTCTTTTGATCATTGTTTTGTATTGTCTTTTCGAGAAATGATTTCATATTTTCTAACACTTCTTGCTTTCTTGTGAATAGTTCTTCGCGTGGTTGATGATGCGATGGTCATGTACCTGACCGGCGATAAGGACGTGATTCAGGCGTGGAAGGAGGACATCAACTCGAGATGGTAGTGAGTACCGTGTATAATATTTAAGGCGCCAGCCTTCTCGCAATAAAAGCCCGCCATCCTTTTCGTTCAGCACGTTCACCTTTCAGAAAACTTTGTGAAAAAACAACGCAGGGTCATTAAGCATCCTTCCGTCATGGCATGCTTTGAAGGCCGGTCACAAGACCCAAAAGACGTGCATCATGCTTTTTTGCCACCAAAACGCGCTCACCCATGAGCGAGCACAGACACGCCTGATAAGGCAAACAAAGCCACGGATTTAAATAAAGCAGGTTGGGCTATGTTTTAGCCACTACCACCCTTTTTTTTACTTTCGTTTTCTTCCACCTCTTCATCTCTCTCCAGCCAACGCTTTTAACCCATCCCTGTCCACCCCACCCACTCTTCTAAATACACCCCCCGAGACCCAAAATACGACAGACAATGCCCATCTGAAATCAATCTCAGATCTGCCACCAGAAATCCTCCACAAGGTTCTTAACCACCTCAACCGAACCCATCTCACCAAGTACGTCCGTTCCCTGAAAGTTTTGAAACCTGATCGGTACGCCCCTTATCTGGAAGATCCTCGACGAAAGCTTCTTCCCTTACCTCTCGCCCTGCGACACCTGGACACAGCAAGCCTTGACTAAATAACCTCGACTAAGCACGCCCAGCATGTTCAGGTGTTGACCGACTCCAATGAAAGCATCAAATTGTTTCTGTTTGCTCGCAAACAACGATACCTCTAAGACAAACCTCGCTCGTGGGTAGGGTTATCAAGATGGTCGATCTCAAGACCGTCGCCTTCACCAACCTGTCTAAGCTGCGCATCATTTGCTCACTGGTAAGGAACCGTGCTTGGTCTCCAGCACCCAAAAACATGGCTTCGGCTCTGTTGGAGAACAGTCTCCGCCTGGATACCCTCGAGATCCGTTCCTGACAAACCCCAGAGACATTTTTGGGCTTTACCCTTGCTCGACGAACACTGCAAGAGGTTCGTATTCGGTCAAAATCTCCCCAAGTGTCGCCAAGCAGGTCCTGCACGCTCTTCCCCGAGAGCATCGGTAAACTGCATATATCCGTTGGTTTCGTGTGTGATATGTTTTAGGTTTGATGAGGTCAACGCGAGCTCTGACGATGAAAACAATGGGTATGGCTCCGACCGCGGCGACGGAGCAAGCTCCAGTGACGAGGATGAAGTAATGCTCAATTGAGGAGGACGGCTCAGACTCTGGCGACGCCCTCGGAGAGTTTGAAGGTCTCTTTCAAGTCACAATCGACCAGGCAGATGTTGCCGTTGACGCCATTCCATCTTCAGAGCCTCAAGAAGTATACAACGCTGACGCTGATGTGCACGACCTCGCAAGCAAGTATACACAGCATCAATACATGCTCCACTCCCACCCCAACTTGGGGCATCTGGAGATCGATGGCGAGCTCCAAGGCTTCGAAAAAGATCTCCTGGTTTCGTTTCTGACCACCTCCGGATCCCTCAAGATATTCAAGTGCCCGGAGACAGACAGCTTTGGCAACAAGGAGGTTCCAGCCGCATTGACCAAGACTGGAGTATTTCTCGAGGAGCCCCATTCGTACGACTTTCTATTGGGCACAAACTCAATTGATCTCAATATTGCAGTGACCGTCTTTCGACACCCACGACTGAAAACGATTTAGTTGCCTTGCTATACGTCTGCCGGATCACGCATTGTCAAGGCTTTTTTCAACTGTGCTCAGTATCTTTGCAGGCTCCAGTGTGAAGGATGCAGATGTCTGTCGAGCAATCATCTGATGTTCATTCTTGGTAGAGTAAGAGGCCTTTCCTGATTTCGAGCGGATACCAACAGAAAACTGACGAGTTCCGTATCGTTGGCAAAAGACCTTATCGCGGCAAAGTGGAGAGCACGTTTCTGAGAATTTTCAGATGCTTGATCAAGGCACCTCGACCTGATCAAAATGTACCGGTGGGGTGAGTCGACACAACTTTGGACCATCCATACGTCGAGTAATGCCATGAGCTTTCTTTTCAGACCAGCTTGGAACATCTGCGCGTTGGTTTGGCTCCTTGGTGAGGCCGGTAGATACCCCCAGTTCAACAGTACTCATTCTAGATGACCTTGGCAAGCGGTTGGGCCAGTTGGCGGCCCTCTAAAGGCCCCAGTACCCGAATGCTCGATTCATCAACCACCGGATTTGTGTCCCAGAGCTCGAATGGAATGATCGGAACTGGGCCGAGATAAAGTAAGTCTTTTACGGACTCTTCCGGAACAGTTGAGAGCGTGACCCAGTCGTGGCTGCTCGACTTGAAGTCCACAAAACCGTTGTGGTTCAAGACTATCTATATCCCGAACTGACCTACCCCTTGCTGTCCTTCGCTTCGTACCGTCTCTCGATGTCGTCTCTTTGACCTCGGCACAGTTTTTCTATGAGTTTTTGGCTCTCTGTAGCGTTGGCGCCTCTCTGTTTTTTGTCGTAGTTTTGATGAACAAAAAGGAAGCATAATTCATTCAACTGATATCGCTCGAGAACTTTCTTACTTGAGGTGAGCGGTTAGAGAGCGAGCTAGCGAAGAATATTTTGGAGTATCTTTGGAACTGCTCACAATACGAAGCGATGCTGTAGATATGAAGTCGCTTTTAGATAAAGCTAACCTTCCAAGCTGATATGATATTTTGAGGAGGCTCCTCTTGAAGCAGAGGCATATTATGGAGGGGTCTGAGTTTGTTGACGTTGATGAAGTACTCGTATGGATGGAGTATAACGACAACATGGTCACCGTTAACGTGTTAACGCCATCACTCTTGGCTGAGTGCAAGTGGCAACGGCAGTGACTGACCCTGTAATAAAGCTACCGCAGAGTAGATTGCAGGAGACGAAAGAAGGACAGCATTCGCAGTAAGAAAAAATGAGACAAACATAGGTGGAGGGTTTTGATCTACCCAGACTGTCACTTGCAGCTAGAATAAGAGCTCGGGTCGAGCCAAGACGAAGAGAGGCAGCATAATGTAGAGTAACTACAGATCTGACGGCAGCTAGACCGCCTCGCGAAACAGCAATAATCTAGCAGCGACCCGTAAAAAAGGAAGAATCATTCAGCGGGAGGCGAAAGACCACGTTTGAGAGTGAAGGATATGACTCCAGTCGAAAAGGTTGGGCCACCCAAGTAAATCTTGATGGTGAACATGGAGAAAGAGATAGAAGAAAACAAGAAAAGAGAAACAAAATCACGGCTGCCAACCACAGCGAACGCACGCTTGGTGCCAACTGTGGAAATGCCAACGACTGTTTCTCAAGGATTCACAATCGTTCGGTCCGGTCCACTGACTTCCGTGCCATTTCTCCCAGAAAGTGAGCAACTTGTGTTACAGGCAGACGGAGACTTCATCGCACTACCCCTTGGCACACCTCGCTCGCTAGCAGAGGAGAGTGATTTCAGTTGGCTTAGTAGGAGAGCTCAAGATTAGTATAGACTGAACTTCTTGAGAAGGGCACGCATAGGTGAAAAAGAGGGAGAAAAAGAAGTAAGAGCCACGCCAATCGCCTCTCGAGCGCAAGCGTGCTTGCGGTGAGATACGAACGAGGGCCGTAACTCTCGGAAAGCACAGTGGTATGGTCTACTGTGGCCTCCAAGTGCGTCGAAAATTCTGCGAATCCGACACAGTCCACGCACTGGTGGAGGAGCGTGATTTCCAGTGTCTCTTATAACTATGGCTCGGGACCATTTGACTTAGTAGGTAGAGCTCAAGATTACAGTACCAATAAAAAAGCTAGCGGTTTGAAGACCGATCAGAACGCTCATGAAATTCCAGGTCCCTCTTTCCTCACCTTTCGGCTTCCAAAAGCATTTTCATACATCAAACTGGTTTTTTTAAGAAGGTGCTATTAATGTCCTACTATAAATCTTGTGTCCTGCAAACTTGAAGCAGCGACTGAACTTCAATGTATCAGATCGAATTGCCAGGCAAGTTCAAAGTGGCCAGAGATGAATTCATCTCAAGTGCCTCAGCCATCACCAGAGCACCAATGTCTCCAATCAAGTTGTACCCCAAGTTTAAATTGGCCAGAGTCGAGTTGGTCTTGAGTGCCCCAGACAGTGCCAGAGCTCCACTGTCCCCACTTGAGTTGCGCCGCAAGTTCAAAACATTCAGAGTCGAGTTAGTCGTGAATGCCTCAGAGAGTTCCTCAGAGAGCGCCAGAGCTCCGTCATCTCCTATACGGTTCTGCGGCAGGTCCAAAGTGGCCAGAGTCGAGTTGAGATTGAGTGTCTCAGAAAGTGCCCGAGCTCCGTTGTTTCCAATTGAGTTGCCCCACAAGTCCAAAGTGGTCAGAGCAGAGTTTGTCTTGAGTCCGACAAATAGTGCCAGAGCTCCATTGGCTCTGATCGAGTTGTTCTGCAGTACAAAGTGGTCAGAGTCGAGTTGGTCATGAGTGCCTCATGGTGTCAGAGCTCCGTTGGACCCGATCAAGTTGCCCCACAAGTCCAAGATGGTCAGAGTCGAGTTATTCTTGAGTGCCTCCAACAGCGCCCGAGACCCATTGTCTCCAATCGAGTTGTTCTGTAAGTCCCAAGTGGTCATTGTTGAGTTGGTCTTGAGAGCTTCAGCCAGCACTAGAGCTTCCTTGTCCCCAATCGTGCTGCTCTGCAAGTCCAAAGTAGTTACAGTTGACTTAATCTTGAGTGTCTTAACCAGTGTTTGAGCTCTGTTGGATCCGAGCTGCGACATTGCAGGCATGGCACCAATGATGATAGGGCCTGAAAAATAAAAGGATAGGTTTATGAGTGGCAGAAGATGGAAGCAAAAATCACAAAACAATGGAAGTGAATGGGAGAAGGGGGATTGCTTATCATTGCTATAAATCTACACACTTAGGCTGTACACCAAAGGAAATATAAAAAGACGCCTGTGGCCTTCATTTCTTGCCTCACTATATCCTTTGCCTTTTCTTGACCCATCCATGGTTCGCACCTTTGTCACAATCGACATTCATCCGTCCGACCATTTATCCCATCATCCATCTACATCTATCGACACAATCTATCTCTTTCGATGAATGTGGATTCACAGGGACCACTTTCATCTTCAATCACAGCTCCACTGCCTGCCCAGCCAACGTTCTCGCCGCCTCTTTGCCACCAGAACTCATGCAAGGGGTGTTCAGTTACGTTAGCAGATGCAACCTCACCAAGTGTGCCCTAGTCAGCGAGCACTGGAACGAGAACACCACCCCACTCATCTGGAAAGTCCTTGAAAGGCGTTGCTTTCTCCGTCTTTCGGACCGCGGCAATAATGGAAACGGGACCTGGCAAGAAACTAGGATCACGTCCGCGAGCTCGACGTTTACCACCGACGTGCCCTTCCACCTCTGTTTAAACGCAAGAAACTGAACCGTCAGAGACCAGCTTTGCTTCTTGGGTCTTATTGCAATCTCCTCGATCTGGATTCTCCTGTCTTGACCAACCTTTTCAAGTTGCGTATTTCGTTCCCGGTGATCAGTTGTGGCATCCGGCTACCAAGCGCCAAAGACGGTATTGTGGCTCTTGTCCAGAACAACGTGCATCTGCGAGCAATGGAAATCGCTTCACCACAGAGCAGCTGGACATTACAGGATCTGATTCTCCTACAAGAGGATTTGCAGGAATTCTGGATATCGGTTGCCACCTCTTCGAGTGTGGCCAAGATGGTGCTGGACCAGTTGCCTCAGACCATTCGCAAACTACGCCTCAATGTCGACTCAGATTTGGACGATGAGACTGGTGAGAAACCGTTGCTTTTTTTTTCTTTCCGTCTTGGCCATTCAAACTATGACTTTGAAATCTATGTTCCCAACTCTGACTACAGCAATGACAAATGGAATAGATACTGAGGACGAGGAGGAGTATTTCACATATCTCCAGTCTACCATTGAGCGACATGGAGCCGCCGCAACCCCACAAGCCACAACTCCCCATACGCGCGAAGTTGTGTCCCTACGGATCGATGGATTCTTTGAATCTGACGCGCTACCTCTACTACTTCCGTTCTTGGAGACCTGTGCTAGGGGCCTCCTTAAAGACTTTGACAGCCCAGAGACCGACTGCTTCAGTGATACACGACTCCGTGCCGCCTTAACCAACGCAGGGGCGTCCCAGCGGCTGCTCAATAGTCGGCATTTACCACAGAAAAACAAGTCCACAGATGCCGAAATCGCTGCCACTATCTCTCAGCTCCCGCAGCTGCAAATTGTCCGCTTTGGTCAATGCAGTGCGACAGGGCCACTCACAGTCCAAGCCATCGCCACCTGTGGAAAGCGTCTTCGGCAGTTTTGGGCCCAAGACTGTGGCAACCTTTCGAGCAAGGACTTTACATCGATTCTCATTGCCGCCCGCAACTTCCGATCTTTCACAGCATATTCTTTTGATTTGGTTGAGAGAATGACAATCACTTTCATCACGGCACAGGACCTGATCGCAGCGAATTGGCATGCACCCTACTTGAAGTCCTTTACATGCCATCTTCGAGTGCCCCGGCCTGATGACCACGTTCCTGTCGAGGAAGTGCACGCAACCTTTGGTCATCCTGCAGTCGAGTTTTGTCACGAGGTTGAAAGAGCAGTGTACCGCCAAATTGCTTGGCAGACAAGCTTGAGGGAATTGGAACTCGGTAGCATGGGATGTAACCGCCCGGATGAGCCGTACGTAGAGTGGTACTCGCTCGAGATGTCGATGCAGAGCGGCTTGAGTGAACTGGGACCCATTAAGGAGCTTCGTCGTTTGAATGTCAAGCTCGTGAACCACAGGATTGGTGTCCCAGAGCTTGAGTGGATGGCGGAGAACTGGCCCAACTTGCGCTCGCTGGATGGACTGTTCATGAATGGTCAGCCTCGCGACCCTGCTGTTGTGACCTGGCTCCACGCTCATGGACCAAAGAAGCAGAGATGAGTTCGCATCGCGCTCACCTGCTTACTGCCCATTAGCCTTTTCGTTCAAGCGAGTTTGTTTGTTTCGTTTTTTCTTCAAAGTTTCCATTTCTCTTGCATGACCATGAAAACTTTCATTTTTTCTTTTTTCTCCCGCTTTATGCACTTTCTTTTCTTTTCACATTAAAACACAACATGAACTGCAAAAAAAATGAGAAGGCCCATTTACCCACGGCTGACCTGAACACGAAAGAAAATATAGGCCCTTCTCTTCACTCGTCTCTTATTGGGAGAGCACACAGACACACTCATGAACGGAGATGGTCCAACCAGGCACCTTCTCGTGCTCAAGCAATTTACACCGCTTTCCTGGAGGGGGGGTGGCGCCCATGCTGAGATACCTTCAAAATCAAAGGCTGAACCTTGTTCCACAAAGCTATATGTGTGTGCTCGATCCCACTCGGTCAAAATGCAACCTTGGTTTGAACATTGATTATGCATTAGTATTGGGTTATAGGTTATATGAATCTCTTCAGCGTTGCGTTAATCCAACCGAGCTTTGGTGACACTTTCGCTTAACAAAAAAAAAGTGGCAGAGGGGGCAGCGGTGGACTGATAAAAGTAAGGCCATACCGTCGATTAACTACTTTTTATACCTGTTCTAACTCCCCAAACTCCTCATTCTTCTTGCGCACCGTCTGCGAGAAGAGAGAACACAGTGAGAAACAATAATATTACAATAAATTGGCCAAAGGGGGAGACTTCTATGTTTCTGTGTCTGTCTAGGATACAGCGCACGTACACCGGACGGCCCCACGCGAGTGCCATGCACCCACGGCCCTTGTCCGGGTATACGTCTCTTCCTCAAACTCAAGGCTGTTACTATCATCGTCGTCATCATCGTTGTCATACTCTCGATCGCTCTGATAGTGATCCAG
Source organism: Podila verticillata NRRL 6337 (assembly GCA_000739165.1). Classification (NCBI taxonomy): domain Eukaryota; kingdom Fungi; phylum Mortierellomycota; class Mortierellomycetes; order Mortierellales; family Mortierellaceae; genus Podila; species Podila verticillata. The sequence goes on along the minus strand of KN042425.1, from coordinate 1,359,953 downwards.
GCGCTGCATCCGTACTGGTTGTCATTCGCTCTCCTTGCCGTTCTTGCTACTCGGACGAAGAAGAGGCGTGCTGGCTGTGGCACGTGGGGACGGAAAGGACATCAAGGGGGTCGTGGGAGTTGTTGCAGTGGCGGTGGGCACCTTGCGCTCTTCCTCGTCCCAGTTGATTTCGGCCACTTCAACTTCCTCGTCGTCCTGTTCTTCGCTTTCTTCATCTGACTCGTCCTCCTCGGCATCACCACTTTCATCTTCGTCCTCTTCGTCGTCGTGGTCTTCCCCATCCTCATCCTGAGAGTCTTGCATATCGTGTTTGTCGTTATCATCTCCGGCATATGCGTCGTTATCATCGTGATGGCCGTCAAGTGGGTGTGCGATGGTTCTTGAGGGACCATTGAGCGACAATCGAACAGTGGGCTGCACTTCCAGCTGGAACTCTTTGTCCCAGTCTTCCTCTTCGCTTTCTTCCTCTTCCTCCTCTTCCTCCTCCTCGTCTTCTTCCTCGTCTTCCTCCTCGTCCTCCTCCTCATCATCGTCGTCTATCTCTAATTCGTCTTGCTCTTCTTCATCCTCGCCGTACTTCTCGATGTTCCGGGCTTGAAAGTCCCACAGATCAGAGCCCTTGAACCCATGTCGCGTTGGCGAAAAGGCGGTCGGAGAGAGGAGAGTCGGCGATTGCTGACGCCGTTGCTGCTGGAGATGCTGACGGAGATACCCATATTCATATCCATATCCGTCTTCACTCCTGGACGATCGCCGGTCCAGTCTCGATTTTGATGGGCTTGTCGCCGAGGTCGTGGAGGCTGCATTTTCAAACAACCCGTGCACAAAACTTGGGATCTTGGTCGTCGTGGTCGTCGTAGGCGATACCGCTACCGCAGCTGCCGTCGCCATGGATCCTGCTCTCATCTCTGGTGGTGCACTGTCCGATGCACTTGTCTCGTTCGGCCCTTCGTCTGCTCTCGTTTCCTTGCACGTGGCATAGGACTCATCCCAGTTTGATGACGTCCCGGAATCGCGGTTGGTTCTCTGGATGAAAGACGTTGTGATCGTTGAAAGAGGCGAGGTAGCGGAGGTTGATGTTGATGACTGTGATGTGGATGAGATTGTGGATGATGTCGACGGCTCTGAGACTCGAACCATCCGAGTATCGTCACCAACACTGGTCGATGCTCGTTCTCGCCCCTGAGGGTCGAAAGGAGGTGGAATCGGACTACTGAACCGAACTCCGGATCCTTCGATAGTTGCCCGGCGCACACTGGCGAGTTGTCGATGGCTACTGTTGACGCTGGTCGTGGTCGTGCCCACAGTGGTCGCACCAATGGCGGGCTCTGTCGGTGCGCCTCTCCAGGAACCGTTTCTGTCCCGCAGCAGTCCTCGAGCCCTACCCAGTTGATTTGTGTGGTGCTGTTGCTCATCTTCCTCTTCGTCGTCTTCATAATTGGCTTCCAATTCGTGGCGATTCCAAGCTGGAAAGTGGTCAAGATCCAAGAGCTCCAGTCGGATCTTGGGCATCTCGCTCCTGAGGATCATAGAGTCCGATAACAGATCCAGTTGGACTCCTTCGAGCACCTGTTGGCTCTTGGCGATGTCTTCACCCAGGTTCAACTCCAGAATTTCGCCCAGGCTTTTGCTCTTTTGGTGGCCATATCGCCGGCGACGGCTCGTAGCTGTGGAAGACGATGATGGCTGAATTTGGCTCTCCATGACTGTGATATGCGACATTTGAATATGCTCAACTATCAGCTCAGGCACCATGTGAAGCTGCGGCTCTCGATTCGGGCCAGGAACTTCGACCTTGATGTCCTCAGGGTTATCGACCTCGTCGGCAATCCACCCTCGACTGGTCACAAAGTGGTCATCGAGGCCGTCGCTCTCGCTGCTTTGGTTACTGTCACTGGAATAGCGCCGAATTCGCTGCTGAGACGCCACAATGTCTGCTGCTGCTGCGGCTATGACTGCGGAGGGAACCTCCATTGACGACGATCCTGCTGCTGATCTGCTCCATTCCTTCTGTCGACTGCTTGCTAGAAAAACTGTAGCGTCTTCGGAACCGGACTTGATATCAAGATCGTCCACCTGTTTCGAAAATTCTCGCGATCCCTTGAGCGGTGACACTGGTCGCACTGACTCGTGCTGGGAAAGGCCCTTAAACATTCCAGAATTCGCATGCTGTGGTGATGGTCTTCCGTCCTTGTCCTTCTCCGAAGCCACGCTAGCTTTGTCGTGAATCTCCAGAGACGAGAAAACACCGTTCTGCAAACTCTGTTCTGCACTCCCTGAAGTAACCTCCAAATGTCCCGCAGAAGGTGACGATGTGTTGAGCATTTTCACACGCATGTTCGACTGCAGCAGACCGAAAAAGTCTCCAGCGGAGGTAAAGCTGTTGTATCCGTTGGAATCTCCACGCCCAGGCCCTGCAACACCCAGGCTATATTCATCCTCGTCCTCATGGCCGCTCATAGCCGCCTCGGAATCACTCTCTTCAAATGCATCCAAGATCTCTTTGGCAAGCTCTTTGACCAGCACAGCTGGGTCCTCCTCTGAAATCTTTACGACCACCTCTGAAATTCCGTACCAGAACACCAACTGGTTCCGCTCGGGATGAACATCGAAAATCGCGCGCAGGATGCGGAGTAGATTCAATCGAACCACAGCTTTGGGGTGCGCAAGCCGATCAAGCAGGCGCGGGAATAAGGTAGGCACGGCGATCCCACACGCAACCTGAGGCGAAATACGTAAGATCTTGTAGAAAGGCTCGAGAATGTTTTCGAACGAATTGGCCTTGGCAGACAAAAACGCCTGAACAAACAGGTTCAAAGAAGACTGCTGAATAAGAACCTGCTCCACGTCCGCAGTCTCGTCTTGGAGCCTATTATTATTGTTTTTGGGGACAAGTGTCGGTTTAGAGTTGGTGTGACGTTTTCTTCTAATGCTGCCAAAACCGAGTGAGCGATAATCACAGCAACGTACCAAACAAGAACTGCATCCATGGCATTGACCTGCCAATATGGGTCTTTGAACAGGCGCAAGTAAACTGGGAGACAGTCGTTGTTCCAAAGGATGTTCCGGCATGCGCGTCCTGCATGTGCGAGATCGCAGAGTATTGGGAGTGCAAACTGCTTCAAGGGTGAAGTTGATTCGGCAATGTATTGCAGATGAGGAATGATTCCTGCTTGAGCTGCTTCTTCCTGCCTTGACTTGTTGATCCTGCACAGGTTGAATAGTGTCGTCAAAACATGGTTGCAGATATCCTATGAAGTGTGAAAAGATATTTGCGGGCGATTAGTATCAGGTTAGTGAGAAAACCGCATCAACAGGTAGGGAGTTTGATAAAGTACCGTTGCAAACTGTCCGGTTCGCTCGCCGAGAACTTGGACAAGGGTGTGGATGGCGCTTGCATTCTGCAAAACGTCGAGAGTGTTGGAGTTCATTGAGATGTTCTTGATGCACTTGAGCATCATCACACAGAGGTTCGCCGGCAAGCTTTGCAGCGAGTTCAGCATGCCTACAGAGTTCAGACGCAAATAGTGGCATTTAGTACCGGACTGGCGACACGATTTTAGTATTACTCTTACGAGCAAAAATAAAACTTACGATGGACAATTTGTCTGGTAGCCAATAGTTCCTTGACTGGTGAATCACCCTGTGAGAATATCAAAAGGACCTGAACAATCTTTTCCGTGTATGAAGCTCCTGCTGGATCACGGATAGTGTTGTATAGCGTTGAAGAGAGCGGATCCAGCAACCCTTGTTTGGCCAGTAACCTACAAAAGTCGTTCCTTGGCGTCAAGCTCTGAAAACGGTGAAAGAAAACATATAGTTAATACCCAACACTACGACGTCGAATCAAGACATGAAGCCATAGTACTGACCTGGAGGTTGAAAACGCTATGGATGCCGTTGATAGCAATCCAAACGAGCTCCTTCTGGGTGGAATAGTTGCCTTGCAAGAAATCGATCAGAACGCGTAGACCGCGGCATGAGATGAACATCTGTAGAGTCGACGAGCTCGTGTGGCAGATCTGTTGAATGAAACTCGCCGCTGCCAGTTGGATCTCACGCCCAAAGCGCTTGGCGGTGTAGCGAGTCAGGACTGGGATTGCGCCCACGAGACACAGACTCTCCTGCAGCGCAAAGTCGTTTCGAATAACCATGTTGAGCACTGTCAGAAGTTTGAGGATCAAGTTTGACTGTGTACTGTTTTCGATCACGTCCAAGAGTGGGATGACGCCGTGGTTGGCGACAATCGGTCCTCGCATATCAGGATTCTCTGTGAGGAGTACAATCTATGACATGTAACAACTGAATTTGTTAATGTCTGATAAAACAGGACTGTACTCGACAGATTGTAGGGTCGCTTACAAGACGGTCGCAGACTGCCTCCAGCTGCTTCTCTGTTTTCTGCTCCTCCAATAACCGGAACTGTACTGCAAAGCTTGCGCATATCCTTGCATACTTCTCACGAGCAATATTCGCTTCCAGATCTACAATGTTAATCATATAATTGTCAATGCTACAGCGTTGTTGGAATATTCCATGATCCCACGACACGTGATCAGTTCAAATTCTTACCGATCTCGTCAAATCCTTCGTCGACTTCTGCAAAGGGGTCCTCGTCATCGGAGCCAGCATCGTTTCCAAACTATCTCAGAGAAAATACAAAGTCAGTAAGATATTTGTTGGGCACATAAAACAATCAAACGTGAGGACGGGACATACCCAGCTGTGATTTGATAGCCTTGTTTGCAGTGTCAGTCCTTCGTCCTGGTACATTGGTCCTTGGTTGTCTATCACACCGAAGCAAGTTTCAATTTAGCTCACAACGCAATGGGAGACAATATCTGGGTCATTTAAGGCGCTCATGGATCATGTGTACCATCATCAAAAAGATCCGAAAAGTCATCCTCCTCGTTTTCTCGATAGTGCTGGAACTCGTCTGTTGAGATGGGTGGCGAAAGTGCAAGCTGACCAGGTGCTGACCGTGAGCGGACCAAATCCACAGACAGATGAGATGGTGTTGTCTTGGTTCTTGATGCTAACGATCCACTGACTGGTGCAGGGATACTCTCCAGATTGACATTTTTCTGTTTCCGCTTGAGCTAGTCAAATTATTGGTGTTAGGTGACATATGTTTTTCCAAGATTTTAACAATCGCGTCTATCCACTCACCTCCATGGCCTTGACATTAATCTTTAGCCTCAGGTCGTCATCGTCGTCCTCGAAACCATCCTCATCGTCGTCCATGCTACTGTCTGGACGTGGCGGCTTAAGCTGCAGCGGTTTTGGTCCAGGTCGTATTGTCTTGGATATCTCATCATCCTGGTCCCGAAACTCCAACGCTGCGAGTCGGATTGACGTAATGCTGTCCGAAAAGTCATCGTCCCAGTTGTCCTTGCTGTCTTCGTGCCAAAAACTCGGGTTATTATTGTTGGTATTAGGGTTGTTGTTGAGATTGACGGTGACGTTATTGGAGATGGCTGGAATGTTGAACTGTGGAACTGGAAGAGGTGCTGGGTGTGTGATGACTCGTCCTCGCTGCTGTTGTTGAAGGTCCATCGCCAACACTGCTGACTCCCTGCTCTGTGCTCTTGGTGAAATGAAAATATCGGCCATGGCAGGAATATTTGGTCGTACTAGTAAGGCATGGGAGTTGTTCCGTTAGCATCGAGTACACGTGAGCATTTCAGATAATCGATTATTTATGCTTGCTATGATACCTCTTTCGCTGGTAAGCCTCCTAATATTGCCAGAGTTTCTTCCAGATGATGACGAGGTTCCCTTGAGTGCCTCGTTCCATTGTTGCACACTCTTGACTGCCTCCTCGTAAGCCGGTATTGCCTTTTCGCGACTCCGTTGACTGCCGGTGACTTTCTTCTTTGACATTTGGATCCATGGGTGTTTCGAGAGCTTTTTCGCAGAAACACGAAGGTTGCAATCCTTTTGAAAACACTGCATTAAGAAATCTCGCACAATCTAGATGAATAAAAAGAACGCACGTTTTTATGAGTATACGTACAGCGAGGAACACAAAAGGGGGGAAAGCAACGAGATAAAACCACACTTACTGCTGACACACTTTCAGGGATCGGTGGATGGTCATCCTGCACGATTCTGTAAAGAGCCCCCATGGGCGGCAAGTCATGATATGGTGGCTCTCCATCCAGTAGCTCGATGACAGTGCATCCAACACTCCTAAGAATAGGGTAGTGGGAGACGGAGAGTGTTAGCGCCAAAGAAAAATCCTTTAGTCTCGAGGTCAAAAGGGCAGCCACATCCATCCAAATGTGCTCACCAAATATCTGAAGCAGTTGTTGCCCCTGAGAGTTCGATGATTTCGGGTGCCACTGATAGGAAAGAAGAAGGAAGGAAGGAAGGAAAAGGGAACCACATATACAGAAAGGAGAACAAAACAAAAACATTGATTGCGTTAGTGCGAGCTACGGGAGCATGCATACTCCAAAGCCCACCTTGTCGTGTTGATCCTTACTCCAGTACGGTGTTCCTGCAACAGACATGTCTCCAACATCGTTCGACAGAGTGGCAACGCCAAAGTCTGCAAGTTTGACCAGACCGTCCTTAGTGGCGAGAATGTTGGCTCCTTTGATGTCGCGATGGATCACTCCCTGGTCGTGTAGGTAGATGAGTCCTTCCAGCACCTGTGTTATGTACATGGCCCCCAAGTGCTCGGGCAGCTTTCCAAAGTTCTTGCAAAGACTCCGTAATGAGCCGTTCTCGCATAGTCTAATGATGGAACAGTCATCCGCAGTAAAGGATCGGTTAGTCCGTATCGTTGCACGACGCACAGCACTTTTCATATTCTTTTTTTTTTTTTTTTTTTGTGTATCATCCAACTTGTTCTTGTGTTCACTTACTCTAAGATGATGTTTAGGTACTGTGGCGACTTTTCGAATCCAAAGTATTTGACAATGTTGGGGTGCTATAACGATTCATCCCAATGACAAAAAGGAAGAGGCAGGGCCCTATTAGCTAAGCTAGCTCCTTTCCTTTTCTTTTTTCAGGAATGGCAGTAACAGACCGCAGTTGTTGCATGCATGAACAAGTCCATTATCGCGGAAACAAAAAGACAGGGATTTACGTACGTTGAGATTCTTGAGCAGGTCGATCTCCATCTGTGGTTTTTTTTTTTTTTGGGTTTTGAGGTATGGATAGATGGTATGGATAGATGGTATGGATAGATGGTATGGGCGGAATCCAGAGCATGATTATCCCGAGGCAAGCACGCCAAGCAAGACAAAGTATGACCGGTTTCGGGAGGCACGATAGTACGATTGGATGTTGGTCCAGGAGTCGGTCAGTGCGTGATCATACGTAGTCGAAAGTCAAAGAGAAGTAGAAGTTGCATGGTGAGGACTTTCTCTTGACGCTTTTTCCTCCCACAAAAAACTCAGCCTGCCCCTTGGAACAAGGCATGGATGGCTAAGCGTCAGGAACGTATTAAAGGCAAACACAGATGATGGAGATGGAGGTGGGGGGGCGTTTGCGTACCATGATGTTGGCCAGCTCAGCCGTGGGGATGTCTGACAGATTAATTTGCTTTACTGCGACCGTCGTGGCCGTGTCAAGGTTCAATCCTCTCCAGACCGAGCCAAACGCTCCCTTTCCAATGCAGTTGCCGAGGAGCTAGTCGTTCGCGCCCAAGTGGGAACAAATTCATTGTGAAATGGGTCCGTGTAGTGTGTGCGAGTTGTGGAGGATGGATCGGAACACGGAAGCGAATGAGTGAGTGAGTGAGTGAGTGAGTGAGAGCGAGAGGCGAGTACGTGGGTAAGAGGGGAGGAGAATGATGGAGAATATTATCTGGTTAGTGCTTGCGTGCTGAGGATTCCTCTTTGCAACTGAGTTTTCCGAGCAAAAAAAAAAAGGCCCCGATTGATTTACAATGTTTCCCACTCGTGAAGATCCGGTGGCCATGGTATAAGGTATGTGCGAGTGTTGTCCAGCGTAAGGGGATTGAGTGGGTGTAGTGTGTATGTACAGTCAAGATGTGCGTGTGAAGTGTGTATGCAAGTGCAAGACAGAGAGAGAACGTGTGTGTGTGTGTGTGTGTGTGTGTGTGTGCGGTGTGGCGAAGTGGAGGGAGGGGGGGGTAGTTTTCCTTTTTAGGGAGCAGTACAGCGAAGAAAAAAAAGCGTGGGCCTAAATCTTTTCCTGGTTCCTGGCTGTGGTTTGGATTGGGGGTATGGGGGTAGGCTCTTGGTTTCCCTGTGCTGGGGCTGTGTTGTCTGACTGGTTAAGACGGCGAAAAAGACAATGCCCTGGGGGGGTGAGGCGATAAAACACCAATTATATGGCGAGTGTTATGGTGGTTACTGGGCGTTTAATTAT
>KN042425.1:1291681-1350778 GCA_000739165.1 Podila verticillata NRRL 6337 | reverse complement strand
GCACCCAATGGTACGGATGTGCCGAGTCGTGTCTCTTGTGGTGATGTGTGTAGTGTAGTATGTGTATTATGGGGGGTAATAACAAAGAAAAAAAGAAGAAAAGAAGGAGGCCCTGTGGGGTGCGTTATCTGTGTATGAGTATGATTATGAGTGTGAGGGTGGGGATGGGTGGAGGTGGAAGCCAAACAGTCACTCAGTTTCCCGCGGGGTTCATTATTGTCGAGTAGGGTCGAGACCAATGAGAGGGAGTGAGTGAGAATTGATTGTAGAAAAGTAAGGGGGGAATGGAAATGCACTTGAGATGCAATGCAAAGTGGGAATTAATGCACTATGAAACGAGGTTAGATGCAAAAGACAGAATAAGAAGGTATGGTATGAAAATAAAGAAAAGCAGGCTGAGGAAAGAGAAGAGGAAAGAAGACTGGAAGACAGAAGAGAAGAGAGGAGGCAGGGGCACTCGAGCGTGTTGACAGACAGCAAGCGTGAGTAAGCCCAAGGGAGGATGGATTCGACAGACACGCTCGCACCCTCCTTTGTTTGTTTGCGAGTGTCGTGTCCCTTTTTTTCTGTCTTATTGTTTGTGTCTTCTTCTCTTGTTGATTCTGCAGCTGGCTATGAATGCGTGTCGACACTACTGTTCACTGGGTAATGGATGAAGATGACAAGCATATGCTGTTGCTGAAGTAGCCCCGCTCTTTCAATGAGCTCATCAGGTGAGGGTAGAAATACTCACACGCATACACACACATTTGTGTTGATGAATGGTCCGCGACTGACAAGGCCTTGCTGTATGCCACTGTTGATCCGCATGGCATATTGTTGGGTGGTTGTGGTGTCCCGTAACCGGACCGTTGGGATCAAGAAGAACAAAGTCTACATGTACTATCCACAAGAAAAAAATTAAAACTGGTCCTGGTGACCCCTTTGGACGGACATGGTTGGACATGGATGGATGGCAAAATAGGGGTAAAAAGGGCTGTTCCCCTTCCTCATTCTCCATGTCCCCCCCCTTTAGATGATGACTGACATCAAACTTTTTTTTTTGAGAGCACCAAACAAACACATGCACGAGTCGCTTTTTTTTGGCGGCAAAAATAATAGAAAAGCGAGAAGGAGCACGTTGCGCGCTCCGGTGCTGTGTGCTAAGAAACCGAAAAGCAGAAGGAGACTCATGTTGGCCTCTTCATGGTGACATGATGAACTGATGAACGCGCCAAAAAAAAAAAAAAAAGTCTTCCTACGGTAACAGCAGCTACGCGCTAGGCTCACCAAATATGGCAACTTGAGACATGGCCTAGGTGAAGGGACGGCCGTATGTCATTGATTCTTTGTGTATGCGGCACTTGACCTATTGATGGCCATGGCTGAAACAGAGCCATCCATACGCTCAGGGCATCACACGGTTGCTCATTTGCTGAGGCGACAGGCATGAAAAAATTTGCACTTCTCCAACGATGACTTCTCTCGTATTTCTTTTTCTCTTCTTTTTCTCTTCTTTTCTCACACCATCTCACATCATCTCTTTTTCACTACAAACTAACCTCAACCAACTTTTTCACTCAAAACAACCACCCGAACCTCATCCACCATGAACCGCGAGCGTGATATGCAACAACAGCAAGAACAGGACTGGGACAAACCCGCCAACAGAGCCTCGAAGGACAACAAGGACAACAAGTCCCAATCTACCCAGTCCAAGTCCCAATCTACCCAGTCCAAGGCCCAGGCCCAGAGCATGTCCTCGGACCTCCGCGAGCTGCCCGTCGATGCTGCTACCCCAAGCGCCGCCGGCATGAAGGAATGCGCGTGTGTTGGCCCCTGCGATTGTGCCACCAACGATGCCATCCGCGCCTCGGAAGAGCATATCCCCACTGGCCGTACCTAAGGGAGATAAGAAAGCTCGCTCTTTTGAGAGTGCATTCTTCTTTTTTTAACTGGCTTTCCTTTCAATTTGAAAATTCAACACACGAAAAAGCAGAAAAAAGCACAAAAAGACAAAAACAAAATCTGAAGTGTTCAATATTTTGGTTCACATCTCTTTCTTTCACTTTTCTACCATTCTTTCTTCCATTTGAAAGCCAGTTTGTACATAGTTCCATCGCGAGAGTACCAATAAAGTAAATCCTCCTTGCAAAAACAACATTCTGTCTTACTGTTTGGTCAAGTGGATGTGAGAAAATCACCACACAATAATGACTTGAAAATGGAATGCTGGAGTTTATTAGTATTGAAGGTCCTCTATACATCTCGCTGACGGGCTGCAATGGCTTCACGTCTCTTGGCAGCGTCAACATCTAGAGTATTGACAACGGGCATTTGACCCGACGCCATAATCTGTCGCTTCTGTCTGATCATGTAGTGGCAGTACTCCCTAAGGGAAAAGAAGGACGTTTTATGGTTAGCATATGGGCGACGATCTTCGTTAGAGCGACTGGCCATAAGCTCTGGGTGCTCACCAAGTTCCTATCGTCGCCAAAAAGAATCCTCCAATGCCCCAGTTCATTGCTGATCGTCCTGCACCTAAACGTGACGTCGAGAAAATGGTTGAAATATGGTCAGTCCTGTTTGTTTGCACTTTCTAGGTTCACGGTATAACAGAAAAAAAGAAATAGCTTCGCACCTGATCTCATGGCCTTCAGCAATCCCACTCCCAGCCCAAAGGCGGCACCATCAATGAACGACTCCTTGGCGCAGGGCGATTTTCTCATGGTCGAAAAGTCTCTGGTGGGTTCGAGTGTCTATTTCAAAAGGAGAACTTGTCTTGTTTAGTACACTCACGAAGTGTTCTTTTGCCTGTTACACGCCACCGTTCGATATCCTTGGAGATACTTAGATACGAACCTTGAATGCGGACACGACCTGGTCTCTGTCGGGTGCTGGTCTGGGGTCATTGAGGACTGGCTCGGGAATATCGGGCAGTGGCACCTTGCCGGGGTTATTGTTGACTCCTGACATACTTAATATATTTCTTTCTTGTCCTGGTGGTTCTGGTTGCCGATGGTTGTCCTGATTGATAAGTTTCCTGGTCGAAATGCGAGTTGTCCTTTGGTGGCGACTGAAATGTGATTTGATCAGTTGTCGGTCGGAGACGTGAGAGCTCTTGTACTCGCTCCTCCCTGCTGTGGGGAGGAGCACGAAGATTCAGTCCTTCCTGCTTAATCTCCCCCCTTTCTGCACGCTCTGTATTCTTCCTGATCGCAAATGCTGCTCCTCCTTCTCTGACCTTCTTTTTGGGTTACAAGTGAATCAGACAGACCCTCGAACCAGAAGAGTGATTCGAAAAAGCGCATCATCTCTCTCTTATCCCATCCCCCCCATCCATCTCCCACCCAACCACCACATCACATCACATCACAATGGTCGAGGCATCAGCAGCAAAGTCCGGAGGAGGATCTTTCAAGGACAAGGAAAAGCCCGTCGAGGTCCGCCTTAGCAACATCATTGCCGCCAAGGGTAATCATCATAAGAGGACACGCAATGCAACCCATCCTATTCTCCATCACAGTGACGCAATGCAAAGCTGCTTGGGACCAGCCGTGGGTCTCGCCAGCTACAACCGGCAATCCGATGTTGCGCCTCGTGAATTTCACCACCAAGGCAACAAACACTGCACAACACTAGCATTCACCTTTTGTCTGGGCTGCATCGCGACACAACAATTCTCTGGTCATAATTTTCAGGAACGCAGCAGATCACGCAGGATTAAGCAAACCTCATGTCTGCTTGACATAGGAGACTGCAGCGCCATAGACAAAAAGTGCTCAAAACGCGGCGCCAAACTTATTCCATGGTGGATCGAGGCGATCTGCTTCAACAAGCGCGCTTGTAGCCTCGATATCGTAGATCGAGAACAGACTGACTAATACTCTTCTTTTTCTCCTTGGACTCCACTAGCTGTCAGTGATGCTGTCCGCACTTCATTGGGCCCCAAGGGCATGGACAAGATGGTAATACCGCAGCTCTTGCCAAGAACAATTGGATTTTCTAATCGATCTTCTCGTCTTTCACTCGCCCACTCATACTCACGCGCTCCACTTTTGCTCCTTTTCTTCAAACAGATCAAGACTAGCAACGGCGAGGTTATCATCACCAACGACGGTGCCACCATTTTGAAGCACATGGCTGTCCTTCACCCTGCCGCCAAGATGGTAAGCTGGATCCAATAGGAGGCATCCTCATAAGGTCAAAAGTTGATTGCTAAGCTAACGTCACACCCTTTTTCTTTTTGCTGTACTTTAGTTGGTTGACTTGTCTGCTGCACAGGATGTTGAGGCTGGTGATGGTACCACCTCCGTTGTTGTTTTGGCTGGATCGTTGCTCGGCGCTGCCCAGAAGATGTTGTCCAAGGGCATCCACCCCACCACCATTGCTGAGTCCTTCCAGAGAGCCTCCCACAAGGCCAACGAGTTCTTGACCGAAGTTGCTACCAAGCTTGATCTCGCAGACCGTGAGTCCCTCCTCAAGAGTGCCAGCACTTCTCTCAACTCAAAGATTGTTTCTCAGTACTCTGGATTGTTCGCCCCTATCGCCGTCGACGCCGTCTTGAAGGTCATTGACCCCGCCACTGCCATCAACGTCGACTTGAAGGATATCCGTATTGTGAAGAAAGTTGGCGGCACTATCGATGATACTGAGTTGGTTGATGGTCTTGTCTTGGCCCAGAACGTTGTCAAGTCTGCTGGTGGTCCCACCAGAATCGAGAAGGCTAAGATTGGTTTGATCCAGTTCCAGCTCTCCCCTCCTAAGCCCGACGTAAGTATTCCAAGCGCCTATTTTTCCGTCTGTGGCTTTACTCTAAGTATCAGATGTACTAACAGAGTCATCTTGTACACTGGATTTTAAACATAATAGATGGAGAACCAGATTATTGTCAATGATTACCGCCAGATGGACAAGATTCTGAAGGAGGAGCGTCAGTACTTGCTCAACATGGTCAAGAAGATCAAGAAGTCAGGATGCAACGTTCTTTTGATCCAGAAGTCTATTCTCCGTGATGCTGTCAACGACCTTTCCCTCCACTTCTTGGCCAAGTTGAAGATCATGGTCGTCAAGGATATTGAGCGTGACGAGATCGAGTTCATCTGCAAGAGCACAGGATGCAAGCCCATTGCCGACATTGACTCATTCACAGAGGACAAGCTCGGATACGCCGATCTCATCGACGAGGTCCAGGCATCAGGATCCCGTGTTGTCAAAGTCACTGGAGTCAAGCATGCTGGAAAGACCGTCTCTATTCTCTGCCACGGCGCCAACTCTCTTGTCTTGGAGGAGGCCGAGCGTTCGCTCCACGATGCTCTCTGTGTCATCCGCTGCTTGGTCAAGAAGAAGTACCTGATTGCTGGAGGAGGAGCACCCGAGATCGAAGTGTCATTGAGACTTCAGGAACACGCCAAGACTCTGCGCGGTATGGAGGCACACTGCTTCCAGGCGTTTGCCGAGGCCTTGGAGGTCATCCCCATCACATTGGCCGAGAACGCCGGTCTGAACCCTATCGCTATCGTCACTGAGCTCAGGAACCGCCACGCCTTGGGCGAGGTCACAGCTGGAATCAACGTCCGCAAGGGAGCCATCACCAACATTTTGGACGAGAACGTTATCCAGCCTCTTTTGGTCTCCACCAGTGCCATCGAGCTGGCTGCCGAGACTGTCAAGATGTTGCTCAAGATTGACGACTTGGTCCAAACCCGCTAGATGCCTTCTTTATTTCTCTCTATTTCCTACCATCGTTTACTACCTCTCCTTTTTTTGTCAAAGCACTTTTTTCCCCCATTAAACACATCCATTTGTTTGCAATACTGGGAACATTGTATGAAAAGGAATGCAGAATATCGAACAAAAACAGCGTCGTGCTTCGCCTGCATGACATTTAAGGGGCAACGTGACATCTCTACGATTCACATGAATGCCTCGAGTGAGCGAGCGCGTTCGTGTGCGAGGTTTGGTGTATGAGCCGAATGCACTCGAGGTTCCGTGACGTGACTGTGAAAAATAATATCTCGAGCTTCTTAAGATACCAAATACATTTGTGGGAGAGAATACGAATTTTTGATGTTTGAAAGAAATAAAAATAATAAGCCGGTCGAAAACAAGAGTGAGCTCGACAACCAAAGCATAAACATAAGTTGTATGTGCTGAAGGGATCACTCCTTATCATTGTTCTGACAAGCTTGTGGTGTTGAAAAGGACGAGAAAAAAGTTCCGAGGTGCATTGTCATAGACAGTATGGGTCACCAAGCATTCACACCACTTAGCAGATCAAGCCCATGAAAAAGGACTCTCTCTATTTGAAAAAACCCCCCCGGGTTTGACTACGCGCCACATCATCTCGTGGCAGCCTCACAATAAGGCAGTGTAAATAGCCTTCCTGAAAAGTGCTTGTGTTGAAGATCTCGCGTATGAGCTTTAGCTTGTGCTTGGTCTCTGGGTAAACAGGTGCAGGGACTTTGAAGAGGGACCTTAAAAACAAGAGTTATCAAAAAGAAATATGTAGTCGAGTTCAGCTTGGCCGCTATTGCCTTCTTTCACTTGTTTACACGGTTGCATTAAGATCCCATTAATGCAGGATATAACTGTGAAATTTATGTTCTCAGTCTTCGATGCTTGGTTCAATAGGTTGGTCGTCCTAAAGATTTGACGGAAGGTGCGTAAACATGGTTGTGTCTATTGAGTCGGATACTCTTCGATTATCGTGGCAACCTTCTTTTCAAGTCGGAAGGGACATGAAAGAGGCAAGTAGTGACGTTTTCAAGACTTGGACTCGACGCTGCAATCAAATAAGCAACAAAGCAAGGCGGCGAAGTGTAAAATACTAATTTTATGTGCAGCTTACACCTTCTCGTAGTCTAAAGTGATGCTTTCTCGAGTCCTACTCCTGCAATAGCTTTCTTGGCCACGAGGTCCTGGACTTCCTTCTCCGAGAATCCAGCCTCAGTCAAGATTTGTGCTGTCTGGCCTCCAACATCCAAAAAGATCTCGCCATTCGCCTTTTCGGTCGCAATGCCCGGTGTCCGAGACAAACGAGGTGCCGCTGGAGGCGTTGGCATCGAGTAGTAATCCAGAACGGGTGTGACACAGGCATCGGTCAGATCAAACACTTTGACCCACTCATCCTGCGTCTTTTGCAAAAAGGTAGTGGTGAACAGTTCCTTCACCTTTGGCCAGTTGGCGACATCGTTTTGCTCGGGCAGCTTGTCCTCATCCAGTCCAAGGAGCTTGATCAATTGTTTATAGAACTCGGTCTCGATAGCACCCACAGCCATGTACTTTCCATCCTTGGTCTTGTAGGTATCGTAGAAGGGCGCACCGCCGTCCAATTGGCCCGTGCCGCGTGGGGTCTGGAACAAAGCGCCGGCTTTGTTCATGTTGTACACAAAGGAGGCGATGTAGCTGGCACCCTCGATCATGGCGGCGTCGACGACTTGGCCTTTGCCGGATCTGGAGCGCTCCTGAAGGGCGAGGAGGACACCCATGGCACAGATCAGTCCACCGCCAGCAAAATCTGCGAGGAGATTGATAGGGAAAGCGGGCTTTTCATCGTGCTTTCCGAGCGTCTATTGGAAGAAGAAGCAATGGTTGATCAGATACAATTTTTGCTCTCATCCTGCTTGTCATCTGGATCTGGGAGAGGTAAGCAAACGTACGCTCAATACACCCGAGATGGCGAGGTAGTTGATATCATGGCCCGCCATCTTGGCATAATGTCCTGTCTGTCCGAATCCAGTCATGCGTGCGTAGATTAGTCTGGGATTGCGGGCCAAGAGCACGTCAGGTCCAAGTCCAAGACGCTCCATGACACCAGGGCGGAAGGGCTCAATGACCACATCGGCCTTTTCGGTGAGGCGGATCAGAGCCTCGATACCGGCGGGAGACTTTAGGTTGATGGCAATAGAACGCTTGTTGTTGGCGAGGACGTCGAGGTTCATGACGGAGGTAGAGCGGTCGACACGGATCACGTCTGCGCCAAAGTCCGCCAGGATCTTGCCTGCAAAAGGGGCGGGTGCCAGACCGGCGATTTCGATCACTTTGAGACCGGCGAGAGGAGTGGACATCGTTTAGGTGTGGGTCTCTGGTGGAAGTGGGAGAGTAGTTTAGGCGGTTTTGTCTTGGTGACGGTAAAAATTATGTGAATGGAGTGATGTGATGGACAAAGAGGTGGAGGTGAAGTGAATTTCAGTTTGTCTTTTTATGGTTCACAAAGTGGCCAATCAATCCATCCGAGCCGGACCAACCCTTTGCGTCACTCATCACTCTCTTATTCCTCTTTTCTTCAAGTTCTTACTCCTCCCCATCTACTCAACCCTCATTATTACCATCCAGCCGAGATTGTTTGTCTGTGTAATATGTGTTCGTAGTCTATGCCCACTCCGTGAGAGCGGAGTGGGTAGCGTTCACGTGCAAAGCATCCACAGTTGCCACCAACCCAAACATTCAACCTTTCGAAAGATAGAACAATAGTATTTATTTTACAAGCTTAAGCAGTTCCGTCTCCATTCGACTCTAAAGACTTCTCCAGTGACCTGTCAATACGGCTCAGCTCCTGCTCGGACACCTCCCTCTCCTGTGGAAGTCCTTGTCCCACTGCCAACATCTCCTGTTCGATAGGCAGCATAGGCCTTTCCATCAGCTTGACGGCAAGCACTGGCGACATTTGGCTCCGTGGCTCGCGCAGCTCGGGACTCATCGAGTTGTACAGTTCCAGTCCCATTTCGCGTCCAAAGCGGGCTGGGTCCATACTGCTCGTTGTAGTCAGCCCTGGCACAGTGGTTCCTGTTGCCGTATCAGCTGCACTGGCGACTGCTGCGACCAAAGAAGGTATTCCCGGGTATCCACTTTCACCACCCATAATCTCGAGTCCGCCATCGCCAGCATAGCCGTAGCTGATAGGCAGTGCCGCAGGCATAGGTGAACTTCGCTTCGATGGCTGCTTGGACCCCTCCTGACGCTCCCGCAAGGCGCTCAGCATCATCTCAACTTCGGAACCGACCTCCGAGACAACAGACTCGTTGCTAGGACTCATTTGTCCATCCCGATCCATATCCTCCAGCTCCTCGGTAGTTCCAAAGTCGGTTACTCCATGGTCGGCTGCCTGGCTCGCTTCAACTGGTTCCTTCTCTTCATCATGAGAGAACAGTGGAATAACGACTCCTGGACTTTCATCCCCGCCATAATCTTCATGAGCATCCAACTTTTCTTCCTTGCCCTCGATCTCGTCTTCATCATAGTCACCAGTAGCATTGTCATCAGCATTGGGTTGTCCATTCAAGTCAGAGTCAGAGCGGACAATCTCGCCCAGGATTCCAACCTCGTTTTCATCGAAGTCCTCGTAGAGCTGGCGAGTTTCCTCGTTCTCCACGCCACGAAGCCAGGGGTCGCGGAGTAGTTCTGTGGCAGATGGGCGTTCGTTGCTATCGCGGACAAAGCACTTCTTCAGGAATGCCATGCCACGTGGAGTCATCTGCGAGGGCTCGGGCAAAGGTGGATGGGACGTGGCCACATGATACATGACTGCCCACTCGTTGTCAAGATGAGCCCATGGCCGACGACCGGTGGCCATTTCCAGAACACAGCAGCCCAAAGACCAGATGTCCATACTGCCTTTGCGTCCCCTCTCTCCGTTCTTGATGACTTCTGGAGCCATGTACATGGGGGTACCATTCAATGAGTTGGCGCCGGCACCGACCGCAACACTCTCGGTAGCTCGCCCCTTGGTTCTCGTGCGCTGGTTCTTGGCAAGAATCTTGGCTGCTCCAAAGTCCACAAACTTGATGTTACCAAAATGATCTAACAGCACATCTACAAAAAAAAAAAAAAAAAAAAAAAAAAAAAAGTAGCGTTAATAAATTAAGGCTGTGCCTGAGCGACATAAAAACACAATCACTGGCATATAAAGACCAAGACTTACTGTCGGGCTTGACGTCTCGATGGACAACGTTCTTGCCGTGGAGGTAAGCCAGTCCCCTCAACATCTGGTATGTGTAGACCTTGATAACCTTCTCGTCCTCGATACGACCATGCTCCAGCAGATCGGCCAAACTGCCTCCTTGACAGTACTCCATAAACATCAGGACCTTGTGTCGGTGAACCTCGATACTATCGTACTGGACAATGTTGGGGTGGTGCATCATCTTCATCACCTTCATCTCGTCTCGGATCGACTTGAAAAGGGACATGGACGCGTTCTGGAACCGAATTTCCTTAACAGCCATGAGCTCACCAGTCACCAAATTGGTCGCCAGATACACTGTTCCAAAGGTTCCGGACCCGACATATTTGGCCATTTGGTAGCGAATCGCCTTTGAGTCTGTTAAGCCAGCCAAGAACACAAGTGATCGATCTTCAGGCTTCTCGTCATCGAGCACCTTTCCAACGATGCCGCTCTCGCGCTCCTTCTCGACTCGGATGTTGTCCAGTTTCGCCAAATTTTCGAGTTGCAGTTGGTGGCTCTGCTTGGCCTCGGGAGAAAGTGACTTTTCGTGAGCCATGGCCAGCTGGAAAATATTCGAGATCTCCTCCATTCGTCCAGACGGGTCCTTGGATCGTCCATCGCGCTCTGCTCGCATCGCTTCGCTCTGGGATCTTGCTCCGTGAATATCAAAGTGTGAGATCAGCAAGGTCATGCATCCTGCAATCTTGGATCGGAGCCATGAGAACTCTGAATCGCTCAGCGCCAGAATGTTGTTGCCTTTGGTCATGTTCATGGCAAAAGTCAATGCTGTCATGGCCCATCGGAAGGTTTTCCTCTCGGACTGATCACAGTCGTCGCAGACAAAGCTTACCCAGTCGATGGAGAGACGAAGCAACTTGAGGTTGAACTGTGACCGTGGCAAACCTTCCATGGTACTCAGAGACTTGATACCGTAGTCGGACGCGAAGCGGAAGAAGGGCTGGACCAGATCTTGGCAATTGGGCACCTTACTTGTCGCCTTTCGGAGCACAGTGACGGACTGGACGATAGTATCGGTAAGCTTGTAGGACGCCTTCTTGGCTTTGTTCAGCTCCTTGTTCAGAGCTGGGACGTTGGCGCGGCTCTCGGTAATGATCTCCAGTCCAAATGGCTCCGAGACCTTGTCGAAGCGCTTCTTGCAGGCATCCAAGTTGCTGCCACGCTCAGAGATCAATCGAACACGCCCTGGCTTGATGTCAATTTCGATATCGTTGAAACCCTCGACGTGCAGGATGGCACCAGACCAGACAAACCGTTCGCGGGGAGTGAAGATGAGGATGTATCCTGTTCCTTGCTGCTCGAAACATGATCTCAAAGTGTCTGGAAGAGAGTTGGGTCTCTCTGCGACTTTGTACTCGACAATCATGTAAATTCCCTGGTTCTCAATCGCATTGGTGTAGATCAGGACGTGGTTGGTCTCGGCTAGCGCAATCATCATGTTGGCCAGACTGTCGCCCTTTTTCTTGTCCAAAAGGTACTCGGTAGCATTCTCGAATGTATCCGTCAGCTTTCTAGGTTGCGGACGAAATTGGCAAAGACAGTCAGTACCTCTGGGCCAATTTGGTCATCGGCGCACAACAGACTCAAAGGTAAAAAAATCTCACCTTGAAAACTGTCTGAGCTTGTTGGCGCGAGAACGAACATCCTCCAGAATCTTGCCGTAGAATCGCGTGATTTCTGCTGGCTGAGGCTGCTCTGGGCTATCTTTGATTTGGTCCTGCAAGTGCTTGTACACGAATGCGGTCGATTTGCTGATCAAGAAACTATGTGTGACAAGGTTGAACATCAATTAGTACAACGATAGTCATTAAAGTTACACACAAAAAGTTACCAAGAAAAACTTACCAGAGTTGCTCTGCAGTGTCGAGACCAATACCATCGATCTGCTGTCCAAGTTTGCTGAGATTGTCCCACTCGTCTTCCAAGACTGAGCTAGAGTAAATCTTGTTCTGACCCTCGTACTCAACTTTCCATGAGAGCAACTTGAAGTAGAATCGCAACGACGATTTGAGGACCTTCTCAAACTCCTCTCCGATGCATGACTCAAGATACCATCCGTCTTCGCTTTTCTCGAGAATTCGGTACTCGTTCATGATCTTACAGGCCAGCTCTAGCGAGGTTTTGAAATCTCCCACCATCTGATCCACGATAAGCAGAGTCGGTACGGTCACTCGGTTGGCATACTCAAGACGAAGTCGCAGACACTCCTGCATCAGTGTAGTTGGGAAGCGAATGAGCAGCTGAATATCGCTCATAGTTGGGACCAGACCCATCCTAGCAAAGTTGACCGCGTTCTCAATCATGGTTTCTCTGATCTGAGTCATGGCCTGATGCAGTGCGCCGAGGGTACTCTTCTCAAAGGCTCGTTGAAGGCCATCCTCCTTGAGCAGTCGGTCCACAAATGACACTTCGTTTCCAGCCGCATCCTTGTACCGAGTAACCTCGAGTGTTTCACTTCCTGTCCAGTTTCGGAGAATCTTGATCTGGATCTTCATCTTTTTCATGATGCTGGCGTAGGCGTTGAGGGCCTCGAGACATTTGTGAAACTTGGGTGATTTGTACACCGGCTTGTCCACTGCTGCCAGAGTTGGGTACATGCTCTCCACAATGTCGACCTTGCGCAGGACATCCACGACTTGCTCGAGAGACGACTGCGAGCTGCTGGGATCAGATTTGAATGTGAGTACCTCCTGCAGGAACCCGTCAGCTTGGTTCCTGGCCTCCTCCACAAACCGCTTCTCGTCTCCGACGGGACGATTCCTAAGTATGGATCGGATTCCCAACCAAATCTGCTGCTTGACTGCGGGTTGAATTGCGTACTGTGGCTCCTTGAGACGGCGCTGCTCTGTATTGAAAACATCTCCGGCAAGGACGGATTGGAGCATACTCTGCCAGTCGATTCGCTCCCTGTTCAACTCTAAAACTCCCTCATCAATATTCGAGGTTGGCTGCATGAACCGATCGAGTCGCTCCTGGTCCTTTCTGTTGTCGGCTCCTTCGTCCGTGTCGCGTATCTCCTGGGTTTCTTGAACTTGCTCGTCGTCCTGTCCATCGTTGTCATAATATCGAGCGACTGGATCTTGCTCTTGGTCGGGCGTATCGTCAATACCAAGGTTCTCGAATCCCATACGAACATTTTCGGGCATGCTCCGCATCACTTCTTCATCTCCCTCGACCGCCGGTGATGGTTCGGGATCCTCCTCTGGCTCATTGTCGTCCTGATCCGAGTCGTCTTGCACAAAGAACGAAACACCCTTGGCCTTCCTTGGCACTACTGCCGGCTCGGCAAACGTGGTTTGTGATGAGGGTACGCTCTGAGTTGTACTACGATGCAAATGTTGATTGGAGTTGAGTTAGTCATGCATCTATGACTGTCAAGGAAACCTCCCAACAAAGATGATAACGTGCTGTATGTACCTGAATGCGACAGGGCCAGGGCTGTTGGATGACCTAAGCTCGTCTGTGCTGGCCCCTGACCGGAGAGACCAACTCATATTGATGGAGTTCCTAGCCGAAGCTGTCGTCCGTTTCTTCATACTGGAGGGACGGGCGGCAGGGATGGCGTCGTCATCCTCGCCTTCCTGGACACGGAAACTGGACATTGAGTCAGATGATGGTGCGGGCTGGAGGAACAATGAGAATGCTTAGTGGCAACCAAGGCGTAGCCGAGTCTTTGAGAAATGAGTTTCTTTTTGTTTTTTGAACTGAGAAGTAAGGATGTCAATTGGATGGTGTCTGTGAGTTGCGCCTATGAGGTGAGGTCAATGGTGTCGAGTATGAATGTTTCTATGTGCTGTATAGGAAAAGGATGAAGGAGGAATGTTGCGTGTGGATGTAGGTGTGCAAAGGTGTGCAAAGGTGGATGAACCAAAGGGGTGGACGTAACCAAAAAAAAAAACCAACTCGCGTTATTCGAGTTCAAAAATCATCCCTCGCATTGCAACCTATGACATGGGCTCTACACCCCTTAACCGCCGCGCACAGGTCTTTTTTTTTGCAGACTTGCCAAGAGTCGATTCTCATTTTTTTGTCACCACTCCTCTCGCTGCATCCACCTACCCCGCACACCTCACCTCACACATTTTGAACTTGTTGCATCTCACTCTCATTACAAAACGTTCTTCCAGCAATACCCCTTCATACAACTCGCAACAAGTCGTACAACCACAGCACAACTGCCAAAAGAAAATGTCATTCGCAGATTTGGAACGAGGCGAAGGCGGTGTACGAAGGACCGGTGGAGCTAACCCAAGCCCACTTGGAGGCAACGGAGGCAACGGAGGCAATGGAAACAACAATAACAGTAACAACAATAATAACCGATGGGGACAAGCTAACAATGCCAATGGTAGGCACACAGCATTAAAAACGAAGACACTTTCACTGTTTCTCTGTGGACCACATGACCTCATGACTTTTTTTAGTTTGCATTCCAGTCATCAAAGAAGGCGGGGCTCTTATTTGATGTTGCATAGTCGCAGTCGAAATGACGAAATGGGAGAACACACAGAACAAGTAGTCCGTCAATAACGATCGATACTGACACGCTTCATTGCCCAACGCTTGCTTTGCCCATAGTGAACCAACGTGCTCATGCCGCCACTATCCAACAGATCTCGCAGCAGGTCTTCCGCATCTCCTCCAACGTGTCATCAATACAGAGGCTGGTCGGATATCTTGGCACTAACAAGGACACCGAGGATGTGCGTGCCAAACTGTAAGGCCACTCTTTACCCTCGCTTTTTCATTTTGTTGCCGAGAGGGGGGTAGCATTCCTTCCCGCATCTGCATGGGCCTTCTTCTTTCATGCGGTTCGCGGACTGTTTTGTTGTTCCTTTCCCCTCCCTAATTTTCTTTCTTCATCACGTTGGATAGGCATGATGTGACCGAGCAAACAAGAGTGCTCGTCAAGGAAACAAGTCAGGAAATCAAGGACCTGGTCAAATACGATGCAACTGGGGTAAGGCTCTTTGTTTATACTTGAAAAGGAGGACGAATAAAGAACATGGCAGGAAAAGTACTCATGTCTGCTGTTATTGCGCATGGGAACCAATCTACAATAGAAAAAACTCGAACACCAGAAGCTGTCCAAGGATTTCCAAAAGGTGTTGGTTGAGTTCCAAAAAGTACAGCGAGTCTCTGCAGAAAAGCAGCGTGAGTTTGTCGACCGTGCTCGTCTCACTAACGTGCGCAACGATTACGAGTAAGTATTCGCTTTTGTAACGTGTCGTATGAGTAATTCAATTTCTGCATCGGAATGAGAGTATCTAAACGCCAAAGCAAATCAATTTGTACATTTTAGGGACGAGGATGGAAGTGAATCGGGCGACCAACCACTGATCAACAACTCGCAGAGGCGGATGCAACTCATGGTTGTTGACAACGAGCTCGAGTACAACGAGTCTATGATTGTGCAACGTGAAGAAGAGATCCGGGAGATTGAACACGGTATCACTGAACTGAACGAGATTTTCCGGGACCTTGGCACGATGGTCAACGAGCAAGGCAGTATGCTCGGTATGTACTTCACAGTTTTGGCTTGGATGGCAGGTTAATTATTTTTGCTGACGCATTTGGCTAACAACACCTACATATAATGCCTGCCTCAAACAGATTCTATCGAGTCGAATGTCACATCGATTAGCATGACCACCCACTCGGCCGCCGAGGAGCTCACTACAGCGGCGATTCACCAAAAGAATGCGCGCAAGAAGCAGTGCTGTCTCCTGGTCATTGCTGCCGTTGTCGCCGCCATTGTGGTTCTCGCCATCCTTAGCTAGAGTCAAGTAGACACAATACCAAATAGCTCTCTAGGCGGGTATGTAGATAATCCAAATGATCATTTTCCAAAACATGGACGCGCGCTCCCGTCCTACGGGTTCTTGCGATTTGGGCGTGGATCGAAAAAGAATGTTGGGACCCAAAAAGGAAAGGCGACGGAGGAGACAGGCGGAACGAAATCACTTCTTCCTTTTTCACTTTCATTCAGCACTCATACACTCATTCACATTTCTTACAACAACACCGCAGCCATGACTCAATCACCATCACAAACCACTACAACTGATCAGCACGACCCGGACTGGGCTCCTACTGCCCGACCTCACGAACCACGCCGATCCACCTCTTCTTCTTCTTCTCCGTCCAAGGACAGCGCCAACTCCAGCAGCGACCAGGGCGAAGATGATGAAGACGACGAGGACGAGTACGACAAGCGTATCGCCAAGACAGGCTGCAGTGCCGAGA
This sequence comes from Podila verticillata NRRL 6337, assembly GCA_000739165.1. NCBI lineage: Eukaryota > Fungi > Mortierellomycota > Mortierellomycetes > Mortierellales > Mortierellaceae > Podila > Podila verticillata. The sequence goes on along the minus strand of KN042425.1, from coordinate 1,334,589 downwards.
ACGAGGCTCTTCAGATGTGCTACGCTGAGACCCACGACTGGCGTGAGTGCAAGGACGCCATGCAAGCCTTCCGCGACTGTTGGAAACGGAATGGGAATGTGGAGGCAGAGTGAACAAAGCCCATAGATCAAACTATATCACACATGCCATACCTAGCATCCATCACCCCCACAAGAAAGATAAACTGGACATCAACTGTACAAATATTAGTAGATTTTTATTCTCTTTCAACTGGGCCAACTTTTCCTCAAGTCCATTATCACCTCCTTGCGCTCGATTCGCGCTTTTGTGAGTTGTCGTGTTCCTCCTCCTCATCATCGCCTAATGGGTCCAGGGACAAGTAGTCGCCCCTGTCCACCTTGACGGACGATAATGTGGTCGGTGATGATCCAGAGCTTGAAGAACTTGAGGATGTTGAATCGCGCTCGGTCAATGCCATGGATGTTGGCAACGACTCTGCGTCTGGTGATGGTGGTGGGGAGCGGTAGTAGAGATGAAGTGCATAGCAGCATCCGAAACAGCCAACAAAGAAGAGTACCGTAAGCTGATCGCTCAACAGCAGCCAGCTCACCAGGGCGGCAAAGAACATGGACATGGAGGACGCGTAGACTTTGGTGATGGAGCCCGAGAACTTGATGATGGCCGATGTCACCAAGCCCAAGGAAGCGTAAGCCATAATGACGAAGAAGTGGATGGGCGCCATGTCGGACCAGAATCCAGCTGGTCCATCTTGGGCGGTAGTGGGCGTGAGCAGATACGTGACACCGTTGAAGAGGATGCCAAACATGTACAACTTCATGTTCTGCAAATGAATCGATTCGTTGGCAAAGCGTTCCTTCATGACATACTCGGAAAAGACGGATGCTGCGGCCGAGAGTGAGCAGAACAGGATCATGAGGAGGAATGCCTGGGGTGAGATCGAGAGCGACAGGCCCTTCTCGAGATCGACCTGTGAGATGGCGGTGGAGAAGAACAGGATTCCAAGCGAGATCCACTGAGGCTTGGTCAACAAGCGGTGCAGGAACCAGTAAGAGAACAGACCCGTGGTGAGGATCTTGAGGTTGGAGAGGACCACATAGGTGGGTGCAGGCATCAACGACAGCAAGATGAATGTGAGGTTGTTGTTGAAGAAGTAGATAGCGCCTGGGACAGCAAACAGGAGGAGAGGTGGGAAACTGCATGATGAAGTGGATGGTGGCTGAGGCTGGTTCAAAGTTGCATCATCGTCCTCCTCCTCTTCGGCTTCGTCGTTATTGTCGAGGAGGCGTTTGCCGCGCTGCTCCTCTTGGTCCTGAAGCGGGACAAAAGCGTGGCCCTTGATCTCTCCGTTGTTAGTGGCAGTGGAGGATGAGCCAGAGCACTTGCACCCGTTGCATCGCTTCCTGAAGATCCGTACAAATCCCACGAGTTCTTTCCTCTCGACTGAGAGTAGGGTATAGGAGACTATTTGGAGGACATGGTATTGGATAGGATGATTAGTGTCATGGATAGGATAATTAGTGCCATGGTAGGATGACTAGTGCCATGAAAGAGTAACAAGGGGGGTTTATCCAAACCCAAAAAAGCCCCCCCCCCCCCAGTATAACGAGTGTACGATCGACACACACGAGCAGGATATGTGTATCAATGTACAAGACACAGACAGCAGACGTGGCGTCGAGGCCATCCAACAGCCACGATCCATCGACGAGAGCGTGAAAGTGTGAAAATGTGGTGCGGAGAGTGATATTTTCCCTCAACCAACCCGCCATGAAGACAAAAGAAAGCAACAAATTGGAAGTGCGAGTGCGGGCGCACTATCCCAAAAATAGGGAAATTGGCACACGACCTCTTTTTTTTTTGTTTCTTGCTTTTCGAGGGCTCACTCGACCACAACAATGCAGACAGCCTTTTCTTTCCTTCTTTCTTTCTTTCATTTGCTCTGCTCAAAAGAAAGAGTATTTTTTTACGCCGCATAATCAAGAGAAAAAATAACTGCCCTCCTGTTTTTTGGCAGTGTTTGCACCACACGATTCCCGCAGGATTTGGTTGGATGAGGGTTGAGCCAATCGATGGCGTCAATGCAGAGAAGATTGAGGACAAAAGAAGTGCGCATGGATGGCATAGATGGCATAGATGGCTTGGGTGGGTGAGAGGAGTGCGAGGAGCGACGAGAACAGACACAGAGAGAGCGAGCGAGGGAAAAGGAGATTTGATTTTCCTCTCTCGTCTCGAAGGGAGGGCGAAGGGAGAGAGAATGTTGGTCGTGTGCCCATTATTTTTGGCAAATCCTCCATAGACAATGGATACATACACACGACCAAAAACCTACACTGTGCACGCATACACGCGCACAAGCAAAACACGCCAACGAACGGTTGACAACCGAAAAAGAGACTTACTGAGGAGTTTGAGCAGCTCTGAGAGGAATAAAAGTTTGGCCGAGGCAGGGTGTGGCTCAGGGCGATTGCCGGCCAGTTTGACCAGGATCGACTCTGAGGATTGGAAGATACACAACAGAAATCCCAGCACGAAGGTCAGGCCCATCGACCTGACCCGTGTCCATAGTGCTTGCAGCATCGAATATATACGTGGGTGGGTGTGTTTATGCGCTAATGATGGGGTCCGAGTAAAAACTGAGTGTTGTGTTGGTTGGCGCGTGTTTGGAGAGTGTTTGTCGATCGAATGGCGGATGGATGGAATGTAATGAATGTAATGTAATGTAAAGTAAAGCAAGAGAAAGATGAAGAACTGATTTGACCAACAAAGTCAAAACGGAACAAAGTGAGGAAAGGAAAGTGTCGACACTCTGAAAATAGAGAATATGGTTTGTTTGTATGAAAGGATGTCAAGAAACAAAGCAAGACAGGGTCAAGCGAGTGAGGAACGAGGATAGTGCGAGACACTGTTGTGTGTGTGTGTGTGTGTGTGTGTGTGTGTGTGTGTGTGTGTGTCGATGGCACTAAGGTAAAGAAAATGACGGCAGGGATGATAGTGATGACGATGCGAGGCTGTACACAAAGCGAAAGGGGATTGGGCTGGTTGCGAGTGCGGTGGCTGATAGGGTGGGGACGCAGTGATGAGGAGACGAGGAAGGAAGGGCTGTTCGAGGTCGGGTGTGCGCTGTATAAGTGGTGAGAGTGTTAGTAGCGAGGCTGGCTAAGGTGAGGGGTCATGAAGGAGAGAGGGTGAAAGAAAGACAGGGTGCCAATGGGAAGAGGAGGAGGAGAGGCGGAAGGAGTGATGTGGATGGAGTGAGTGAGTGAAAGAAGAACAAAACAAGCAAGAAACAAGAAATGAAAGAAAGCGAAATGTATCCTCTTCCTTCCATTCCTCCTCCGCCACTCCACACCCACGCGCTCCCCCCACTGGGACGCATCCTTCCCTGCGTCTGCTGTGTCCAAACCCCATCGAGGCACAACGGGCTGACGACCAATTTTATTCTCCTCAGCCCTCGTCCGACGATAAAAAACAGAATGTTCTTTTTGCCACCCGTTCTGCGACTTATTACATTTTGCATGCGTTTTGGTGGGTGGGTGCCTGGATTTGTCTCGGTTTCATTCTCTTTGTCGCTGCAAACTTACTCCATCCCCAATGGGCCTAAAAGGACCTGCGTATTGCACTTTGGGCAAGTAGGAACAACACAACGCCGCCCACATAATGCAATTTCACGGAATGCCTAGAAGAAAGAGAAGAAACGCCCCTCGGTAACCATCTCCCACACACATTCCATGCAAACTATTTGTTTGATCGTGTGTTTGTCTGTCTACTGTCTACTTGTCCATTAATAGTCCTGCTTCTGTACACACAACACACGACAGGCACTGCCAGCGATTGGCGCTCCTCCTTCCTTCCCCTTGGAAATCCTTCACTCCCTTTCTGCTCAACAACACGCCTGTGTCACTCGGTATTTCGTCTCGGCCAATCATTTCGAAATTGAATGAGTGTGCTCTCAAGTTAGAAATGGGCCTTTCCATCTTGTAGCTCTGCCATTTGTGGGCAACGTGGACACGCCAACATCTGGTCATGTTCTCTTCTCTTTTCATCGTAACCGTGTTCTTTCTATCTAATATGTCTAGAGCGCATACAGATGGTGGCAAACTGCAATTGCTTCTATTTTATTTATTTACTTATTTATTTGTGATATCTTAGCCCTGCCACGTTTGTTCGCTAATGAGGACAAGAGACCTCACAGCTCAAACAGGTCTTCCTGTGGACGATCCTGTTCGTTTTCTTCGTCGCTGTTGTTCGAGCCCACGACCAACAAGGTGCTGCCCCAGTCGCCACTTTCTGCAATGTCACCAATTTGAGTTCGAGTATGGTGACTAGGGCTCGAGCTTGCGCCAACAGAAGCCCCTTCGTCCGCTAGCTGCGAACTATCACTAAAGGTAGCTGTCAGTAGCTCAAAGAAACTCAGTCCATTGTTTTCCGGCCGCGCTTGCTCACGATGAAACCGATAGTGATGCTGCAGCTGTCGCAGCTGTTGCTGATTGTATTGCATCTGCCACTGCTGGGTCATCTGGGTCTGCGCTTGGGCCTGGACCTGTTCTTGATCGGAAGAACTTGTTGAAGCGCTCATAGTGGGAAGCTGAGAACCCTGGGAGGAGGAGGAGGAGTTGCTGGCTTGCGAAAGGTTGGTGTCGGTAGTGCGCGAGGGATGGTCGTTGATGATACTGTGCACTAGATCCAGCATGGCTCCATCCCGAACCCTGACCTTACCGGTGTGTTCGAAAGGGTATTCATCCACGGAAGTACTTTTGGACCCCTTTGGAGTTGACCAGGACATCCCCACAAGATCTGACAGAGGCACATCCAGGTCTGACATAGAAATAGGTGGCACGATTGTCGAAATGCTGGAAAATCTCTTTGCTACCCCTTCATATGCCAATGCCCCAAGCGAGCGGATCCTTGGGTCATCAATACACGTGGCTCCAGAATCGAAAAATTCTCTGGGGTTCATCTCATTGTGCACCAAAAGGTGCTTACTCAATCGGCCGTCTAGTTTTCCACAGCGGCTAAGGTCTAAGCTGTGCAGTTGGAGGCACCGAGTGACCAGGGACATGACCTCATCCGTTGTTAGCCAGTCGCAGCCTGCCAGAGTGAGTTGCTGCAGCTTGGGGCAGTTTTCGCCGATAGCCTTGATGGCATCCTTGGTCGTCACTGTCACAAAGGTTAGACCAGTGTGTGGTCCAGGTTGGGTGGTGGACTGATAGTCTCCAGTCTCTACGTTAAGAGTATCAAGTGCAAGTTGGGCAGAGACAATGGAAAGAACTTCGAGGTTGGGACAATGTCGGGTCAGTTCGATCAAAGATGACACTGTGATTGTGATCTGTCTTTTGAATGTTATTGTGATATCCGTCGCTGTCGAAGTGGAGCTTTCGTCGTTCGATCCCTGAGAGGGCACGGAGGAGAAGAGGGTCGACGATGATGACGAAGGCGGTGAAGAAGTAGCCGTTGCAAACCATGGGACTCTCCGTCCAGATCCTGCTCCTCTATACAAAATGGATCGTCTCGTCCCATGTAAATTTGACTCTGACACTCTTTGAGATGGCGTGGTATTTGCTTGAGGTAAATAGTCGGAGGGTTCTTCATCTCCGTAATCGAAATCATCATCGTCATCATAAGGTGTGGTCAAGTCTATCGTTTGACGGCGGGCTTGGGGTGTTGATGAGTTATTGGACGGCGATCGCACGAGTCTGGAAATTCGACGAACGGCTCCCGTGTTCTGAACGATAGGTTGGGAGGACCCGGTGCGGTGTTTGCACTTGACGTCGGACGAGGCACAGCATGATGAGGTTGACTCATGAACATGGATGGGTCGCTTGGACAAATCGATACCATGCACATACCGGCCAAGGTCTGTGAGTAGTCGGTCGTTTTTCCACTTGGGCTGTCCTCCAAAGACTTCGATTTGTGCTGGGGCCAGTTGTGAGGGTTGGTGCGGACTGAATTGTCGAGAGCGCGAGAGATTTTGGATGATAGACCGACGGCGCCGAGCCTTAGGTCGGACTGTGATCTTACTCCTGCAGAGTGTTTGAATGAACAAGGCCCAGTGCAGAGTGCTCGCGAAGCGTGGGTATCGATAGAGGTAGCTGGTGGCACATCGGTGCCAGTTGAGCGACACCAGGGTGCAGCTGAAGAGGGTGCCTTGGTCAGACAACAGATATTCAAAGACTTGGAGCAAGATCTCATTGGGCAGGCACTGTGACGATGAGGACGGAGACGACGATGGCGATGACAACGATGACGACTTTGACACCACCTTCTTTCCAGCTCGAGCCGATGCCAGTGCAAGATGCCGCTCTGTGCCGTTGTTTTCATCCTCGTTGTCAGAGTTGTGCCAGTGTATCCATTGAGCATCGTCCGAGGGTTGAGGTTGCATGTTTTCCTGTGTTGGTCCAAAGTGTGGCGATGAGTTGTATTCTGGCTCTGGACTGTTGGGCGACGACATTGACTTTCGCTTCTTTTCCTTGACCAGAGGGATATCCACAACTGTCATCTTGAACCCCGATGGTACGAAGGAGGACCTTGGAAGCTCTTATTTTTCAGCAGTCCAACTCCGAGCTTGGGCAAAGTCGTTCTAAAAAAAAAGCGGAGCAAAGAGAAATAGGCGTCAGCTTCTCGTGGAACGAGTAAGGGATATGTGAACGACACGCTGTTAGCATTTGTATTATAGAAGCATCACCAATCCAGTACCTTGCTTGTTCTTGGGTGCTCTGTTTTCCTCGGACTGTGAGAAGAAAAAAAAATTGGTAATGGAGAAAGAAAGGGTCCTAGTCCTAATGTGCCTTTCTGTAATTGAGTCTTCGCTGGGTGTTGCCCAACAGGTGCAGGGATAGGATGGTCGGTGTATAGATGAGTGTGTTTGGACCGAGAGACAGAGACAGAAGTAAAAGCACAGAATGAGCAATGAATGGAGTGGAGGGAGGACAAGCAAGGTGGAAAACCTGTTGGCGCAAAGAAGAACTGAAGTATAGGTCCTTTTTTTTTTTAAAGTTCACCTGACGCAGCATTTGCGACTCGATTATTCTTCCTGATACCGATTTCTCTGGTTTGGCAGGTGGCTGTTGTTCCTGGAGGAGCTAGCGGGGTAGTGGAAAGAAGGAAGGAAAGGAGCGCTGGCTGAGTTGGTCCCCATCGTCATCGCTTCTTTTGCTCCCTCCTTGAACGTGGACGAGCCACAACACACCAGGTGTAGAAGATACTCTCCTGCTGTCGTTATCCTTTTTTTTTTTTTCTTTTTTTTTTTTTCGCTTTTACTCCTTTGTTCCTTTGTTCCGTTCTTCCCTTCTTCCTTTCTGTCTATCAATCCTCCCTTCGACTCTTTTCTCTCTGTCTTTTTTTTTCTTTCCTTCTTCCTCACACCCAAAAAGGCGTTTTTCATTATTTCCTAATTCCACTGCGTTGATTAGGAACACATCTCTCCATCCTCTCTCCCTCCCGTTCATCCGACATCACCATGGATGCCTCCCTAATCAAAACCATCAACAAGCTACAGGATGCCTTCTCCACCGTCGGAGTCCACAACCCCGTCGACCTGCCCCAGATCGTCGTCATTGGTTCTCAGTCCAGTGGCAAGTCCTCCGTCCTCGAGAACATTGTCGGACGCGACTTCTTGCCCCGTGGCACTGGCATCGTCACCCGTCGACCCTTGGTAAGCCACACCTGAAGAGCTTGAGGATACAAATAGGAACGAAACGGAATAAGGATCGTACTCCAACCAAGCGACACAACATACTAACACCTTCGACGTGCCCCACCTTCTCCAACTAGGTTCTCCAATTGATCAACCGCCCCGCACCCTCTGCTGAGGATGGTGACAAGGACAAAGGCAAGGAGTCGCTTTTTGATATTCGACATATGCTCCCTTCCACTTTGGTTCAAAGGACAGAACAGACCCCTAAGAATACAATGGAAAAAATGAGATAGCGGAAAAATGGATGATGACGATGAGGAGGACGACATATCTCTTGTTCACCTGCTATTACGCATGTGACATGTCCCTTGAACTCAGCTTTGTGTTCCTAACGTCTCCACTTTTGTCATCTTTTTTTTTTTGCTTTTTTTTTGTCCCATATTTCTTGATGCAGAAGCCACGGAGGGCGATGACGACAAAAAGGAGCCCGAAGAGTGGGGCGAGTTCTTGCACCAGCCCGGCGTCAAGTACACCGATTTCAACCTGATCCGCGACGAGATTGTGCGTGACACAGAGGCAAAAACTGGAAAGAACGCCGGCATCTCTCCCCTTCCCATCAACCTCCGCGTCTACTCCCCTAACGTCTTGACCCTGACCCTTGTCGATTTGCCTGGCTTGACCAAGGTAAGCAGGATAACAATGAAAGAAGTAGCGTTGTGGCATCATGGGAGCGAGGTTTGCGAGAGTACAGGAAGAACTGACTTTGTATTCGTATTGTATTAAAACTAGGTGCCCGTTGGAGACCAGCCCAAGGATATTGAAAAGCAAATTCGCGACATGATCATCAAGTACATTTCAAAGTCGAACGCCATTATCTTGGCCGTCACTGCCGCCAACACTGATCTCGCCAATTCGGACGGTCTCCGTCTTGCTCGTGATGTTGATCCAGAGGGTGCCAGAACCATTGGTGTCTTGACCAAGGTCGATCTCATGTAAGCTTTATTCGCGAGTATCTTGAGAATATGGAAAATTGGAAGCATAAACCGACTTCTGGTTTTGCTGCCCTTGTTTCTTAAATAGGGATGCCGGTACTGATGTTGTGGATATTTTGGCTGGTCGTGTTATTCCACTCCGCCTTGGCTACGTTCCTGTTGTCAACCGTGGTCAGCGTGATATTGAACAGAAAAAGACCATCAGCCGCTCCTTGGAGGGCGAACGTTCCTTCTTTGAGAACCATGCTGCTTATAAGAGCAAAGCTCAATACTGTGGTACCCCTTACTTGGCCCGTAAGCTGAACATGGTAAGCGACAGTTATAGAAAAAGAGCATGCACGTAGGAGTCTATGATGACGACTAACTGGCGCCGGAAATACTATTCCGACAATAGATCCTGATGCACCACATTCGCAATACCCTCCCAGAGATCAAGGCCAAGATTCAGGCAGCATTGGCAAAATACTTGGCGGAACTTGCCACTTTGGGCGATGGCATGAGCGAGGGCGCCGGTCAGGCCAACATCGTTCTCAACATTATCACAGAGTTCTGTACCGAATTCCGCACTATTATCGATGGAAACTCGACCGACCTGACCTCGTTTGAACTGTCCGGTGGTGCTCGTATTAGCTTTGTATTCCACGAGCTGTACTCGAATGGTGTCAAGGCCCTGGATCCTTTTGACCAAGTCAAGGACGTTGACATTCGCACCATCCTTTACAACTCTTCTGTAGGTCGAGGATATGATAACTTGGGAAAACGAAGGCGTACCCGTTTTGATCCATCTCGCTAATTTTTGGCTATATTCGTTATTCCACCGCTCTAAATGTAGGGTTCCTCTCCAGCGCTTTTTGTCGGCACTACTGCTTTCGAGGTCATCATTAAGCAACAGATCAAGCGCTTAGAAGACCCCAGTTTGCGCTGTGTCAACATTGTCTTTGATGAGTTGGTTCGCATCTTGACCCAGCTCCTGTCGAAGCAGCTCTTCAAGCGATTCCCTCAGCTGAAGGACCGCTTCTACCAGGTTGTCATCAACTTTTTCCGCAAGCAGCTCAACCCAACCAACAAGCTTGTGGCAGATATTATCAGCATGGAGTCCTGCTACATCAACACTGGCCATCCCGACTTTTTGAACGGACACAAGGCCATGGCTGTGATCAATGACCGCGTGAACGCTGCCAAGAACCCTCCCCCGGTCGACCCCAAGAACCGCAACTCGACTCTTGCTCAGTTGCCCCCAAGCCTCGAACCTGAGCCCACCAACAACGGTTTCTTTGGCAGTTTCTTTTCCGGCAAGAAAAAGAGAGGCGGCGTCATGGAGCCAGTAAGTGGAGGTTGTCTTTTGTTCCGTCGTTGTTTAGTTATAGATGAACAGAGACACTGACTCTGCTTGTGATTGTTTATTTAGCCACCAGCTGTGTTAAAAGCATCCGGAAACTTGTCAGAGCGCGAACAAATTGAGACAGAAGTCATTAGTAAGTGGACGTGGTTCTTTCGGAGAGAGACATGGAAAGCAAGGAAGCGATACTGGGTAACTGACCCTCGCTTTTCTCTTTTTTGTGGTCAAATAGAGCTGTTGATCTCTTCTTATTTCAACATTGTCAAACGTACGGTGATTGACACAGTTCCCAAGGCTATCATGCTCAACTTGGTCAACACCGCCAAGGAGGAGCTCCAGCGCGAACTGTTGCAGGAGCTGTATAAGACTGAAGTACTGGATGAGCTGCTGAAGGAGAGTGAGTTCACTCAGAACCGTCGCAAGGAGTGCAAAAAGATGATTGAGGCGCTTCAACGAGCTGACGAGATTGTTGGGTCTGGTATGTTATTTTTTTTTCTCTATCTGGCTTGTTTGCACGGTGGATGTTGCACGACATTGAGATCGATGGTTTCTAACATGGAAGCTCTTCTTTTTATAAACTTGAATAGTCGCTGGATAAATGACACGGCCGTCCCGACCTCCAACATGTAACACCAGGGCGAGGCGATGGGCCATGGAACTCCCACAGTGTCTAGACGCAGCGATCTTCAATATTGTAAAAGCAAAAACGTAAAAAATAAAATGAAAAAAAAGTCAACGCGATTGACTCCCCGTGTTTGTGAGGATACCAGGCTCCTCTCTCTTGGAAAGCAACCCTCTCTTTCACCTGCTACTCTACACCCCTTTTGACACAATGTCGCATGAAATGATCACCCTCTCCGAGAATGACCCAGGTGCGCAGATGGAAGAAGCATAGTCACTCTTCACTCTCTCTCTATGTGCGTGTGTGTTTTATTCTGCGCGTTGCTCGTTTTCCAACCACTACTGACGTGCTCACAATTCTTACAACAAACACCCACCCACACACACACAAACACATTCAAACAATCACACGAACCCGGGGTTTTTAGATGCTGCCAGCCATGTCCAGTTCATGAAACTTGCCATTGCCCAGGCCAACCTCTCCATCCCTGTCCAGTCCGGTTACTGTGTCGGCGCCGTGCTTGTGCAGCTGGATCCGCACCGCACCAACCCCGAGGACCGGTTCCGCATCCTGGCCACAGGCTACTCGCGCGAGCTGCCAGGAAACACCCACGCAGAGGAATGTTGCCTCTTGAAACTGGCCCAGGCCCAGGGCCTCCACCACCCACAGGGCAGCGAATATGAGGACCTGTCGACACAGCACCCCAAGAAAGAATTGATCATGTACAGCACGATGGAGCCCTGCAGCACACGGCTGTCGGGCAACAGACCGTGTTCGGAACGGTTGATCGAGTCTGGTGTGCGGACTGTATACGTGGGCGTGCGGGAGCCGGACCACTTTGTGCAGAAGGTGGTTGGGGTGGAGAACATGGTCGAGCATGGGATGCGGGTGGTGCATGTCCCCGGGTATGAGGAGCAATGCCTTGCGCCGAACCGCCATGTCCTTTAGAGTGTACCTTTTCCACGCCCTCGCTCGAATACTAGTAAAATAAAACAACAGTTTGGTAAACCTGACAGGTTATTGAGTTGTAAAAGCAAAACAGTGTTGCTATTAAGTAGACCTTTGTGGGTGCGGAGCAAAAGCAAGGACAGTGGGCAGGGGACAAAGAAGAGTAGGAGGAGAACAGGGCTGTTGCTTACTTCTTTATTATTTATCAAGCAATTCATGTTTTAATTAGGTGTTGGTTTTTGTTATTGTCTATGAGACACAATAAAAAAGTAAACTTTTGTCTATCTATACCGAGGAAGCAACCGTGGAGGTGGTGCTTCGTAGGGCGGTGGCGGGGGATCTGGATATTGGTCTTGCGCCTGCAGCCTTGCGAGCATCTCGATATGCTGTTGCGGCGTTGACCGCGGCTGACTGTACAGCAGCAAATGAGGAGGCACGAGTGGCGGCAAAGGAGGAAGAGAAAAAGATGGCTGTTGCATGGACATGGACAGGGCCAAGGAAGACGAGGGCGTGGGTGGCACAGGCGGTAAGAGCTGTGGTGGCAAAAAATGATCGTGAGGCGAAGGCGAAGAAGAAGGGGAGGAAGGATGAGGCAAGTGGAGATGATCGCGCAAATGGTCGCTCGACTCGCGGATCCGGCGCTGCTGCTGGCGCATTTGACGAAGGCGCAGACATCCGATCCCAAAAACAACCAGTCCAATGGAAGATATGATGGCGGCAAGGTTGACCACGGTATCGGCACCAGAGCTGGATGAATTGGATGGGGTTGATTCGTCAAAATGCGTATTGGTGGCGCTCGGCGAAGGGTTGGGATCTGAGATAGGCTTCTCGGTGGTTTGTGGTTCGCCACCATAACCTCCACAGTCGAACAATGATGATGTCGCTGTAGGGGCGGAATAGTTGTTGGTTGATTCGCCGAATCTAATACACGAGCGTGTTGTGGATGTTGTGGGGCGGGATATATGCGAGGTGATGGGATTTGTCGTTGGGTATGTGGTGCTCATGTGTATAGTGGACTGAGTGGAGCTCGGTCGATAATGACAATCGAGTCTTGCTTCTTTTCAGATGTCAGGGTTGGAAGACGCTGAGAAAAACGAAGTGACGGAGAAGGAAGAGGTTGGAGAAGGGAAAAGGTAAAAAGAACAAAAGGTACTTGTTTCATCGACCATGTCATTTCGTCTTGTCTCTTCGTGGCTTCGTATCAGAACAGTAGATACGGGCTTGCCGCACATCCACCATTGGGCTGGAGGACATCGTGGAGATCAACAAGTTGGCCTGTTTGAGGAGGAGAAAGAAAAAAAAAGGGAAGGAAAAAAATGCCACAGCCCATTTGATGGCCTGTCCATCAATTGGGCTAGCAGCGAACAGGGACGAGGACAGAGGGCAAAGGGGAGAGTGTAACAAACAGGAATACCGAGTCGGTATTCGGCCGGCGATACTCTCGTAAAAACTCTCATCCAATCCACCCCATTTGAATACTTCACAGTCAGCACGTATCTTCCGCCTCCGATGGATGCAACGCTGTGTCGGGGCGTACAGAAAACGTACAGAAAACGTACCACAGCTGTTTTGTATAGGCGTGAATAAATATAACAAGAATTGGTGACGTCACCCATAGTTGTCTCTATTATATTTTTTTTATCCCATTGGACTTTTTTTCTTTTGTTTAACCCCAGAAATCAATTTTTACACATCCATTATACACCATGTCTGACAATCACGATAACGTTGCCGTGGTATGTACCAGAATGCGCTTAATTTGTCCCTTTGAACATCGAATGCCAAAGCAATGCATTGTACATTGTTCATTATGCGATGTTTGTATCTTTGCCTTCACTTTTTCTTTTTCTCTGTCGCACCAGAAAGGAAGTCAAACGGATGAAGCCTCTGTTGTTTGTATTTGTTTTGGATGGCAATGCGTGCCAGGCGTATGACATCGAAGACAACGAGCCTTGGACGAGATACAAGTGTCTAAGAAATCTGAAGGCGTGGGCGCTAGGAAGCCTGGGCGACTGATGTCATCAAATCAGTGAAACACCTCTTCCTCATGGAACAGCGCAGAACAACCAAAAGCGAATCCGCCACCAACCTCTGGAAGCATGGTACATCTAGGATGGACCATCAAACACTTACACAGGACCATCAGGCACACGGAAAAACTATCAAACAACTATCTCACCAAATCTCGCTCCAGAAGCTCCTTTCTGTTCCTGACCCTTTTTGTTATCTCGTTATGTATGACCAATAGGAGGAGGAGACCGAAGTTCATTTCGAGCCCGTCATCAAGCTCGAGGCCGTTGAGGTCAAGACTCACGAAGAGGATGAGGATGCCATCTTCAAGATGTAAGCGTAGCCTGTTTTCTATCAAGAGATCAGTCTTAATGATGTACAGATGGACTAACTCGTTTGATCATGTTTTCAAACTTCAGGCGCGCCAAGCTCTTCCGTTTCTTCAAGGAGACCAACGAGTGGAAGGAGCGCGGCACTGGTGATGTCCGTCTCTTGCAGCACAAGGAGACCAAGAGGATCCGTCTTTTGATGCGCCGCGATAAGACCTTGAAGGTCTGCGCTAACCACAACGGTAAAGCCTCAAACGCCTTTGCTCTCACATTGGAATCGTTTGCCTTTGCTTCCGTGAATCAACCAACTAACCTTGAGACCACTTTTTTTCATTTAATATCTAGTCTCTGCCGATATGGCTTTGACCCCCAACGTTGGATCTGACCGCTCCTGGGTCTGGAACGTTGCTGCCGACTACTCTGAGGATCCCGCTGAGCCCATGACCTTGGCCATCCGTCTCGCCAACGCCGAGAACGCTGAACTCTTCAAGACTGCCTTCGAGGATGCCCAGAAGTCTAACGCCGATCTCAAGGCCAAGGCTGCCTCCACCGAGGACAAGGAGGAGAAGAAGGAGGAGAAGGAGAAGAAGGACGAGGAGGAGAAGAAGGAGGAGAAGAAGGAGGAGTCCGCATAAATGGATTGACCTCTTTTTTCTTTTATTTTTTTTTGCGACCTCTCCATCCCCCACCCTTCATCACATTTTAAAAACCTAAAAGAACGAATTGGCAACATCAACCCCCGAATACAAAAATAAAGAACTCGAACTGTTGACAATTTCAAAGTATATTAAATGCTGGTGATGATGAATGTTATGCAATCTTTTAACGACGTCCTCCACGACCTCCACGGCCACCGCGTCCACCACCGCGTCCACCACCGCCGCCACGGCCACCACCGCCACCACCTCTTGAGGAACCACCTCTTGAGGAGCCACCTCTAGATGAGCCGCCACGTCCACCGCCACGACCACCACGACCGCCGCGGCTGCCACGGACGACATTTGATCCGGCATGACGACCGGTCTTTTCTCTTCTAGCCTCCTTGGCGAGACGTTCCTTGGCAATGACAGTGGAGGACTTGAGCTCAGAGCGAGCAGCACCGCCACGGCCTCCTCGGCTACCACCACGGCCACCACGACCAGCAGGGGCGCCACCGGATGCTTCCTTCTCGGCAAACTTGGCGCGCTTGGCCTTGCGCTCGTAGTCGTGGGCCAAGGGGTCGAGGGGCTTGGCCTCCTCCTGACGAGTGTGACGGAACCGTTTCGCGGCCAAGCTGGCCCGGGCCGAGGGCAGCTCCATCTCTCCGGCACGGGGCAAGTTGGTCTTGGTCTTGTGCTGCCAGTCCGTGAAACGGCCGGATTTGAACGAGGCCGAGATCTTGTTGCCGGACTCGGTGGTGATGAGCTTCTTGTTGTCGGCACCAATACCCAATCCCTTGACGAACTTCTTCTTCTTGGCGTCCCACTTGATGGTGTTCTTGGTCCGGTTCATGGTCTCGCGCTCGTCGCCGTTCATGTCCATAGTGGCGTGCTGTGCTTGCTCCAAGAAGGAGTTGTTGGTGTTGACCATGGAGTAACCACGCTCTGTGTTTGTGTCCTGCTGGGTATGCGACATGTAAAAGTTCTCGTCCTTGAAGGTTGTGGGCTTCTCTTTAGGGACGGCGCCTGGTACACGCTTCTTGGAAGGGCCGACAGTACGCTTGAAGACGCCCTCGAGATCGGCCTCAGAGGCTTCTGGACCCAGGGAAGTTATCTTTTCGAACTCGTCTTCACCGTTCTCGGTAGGGAACAAGTTGACAGTCAACCCAGCCTTCTTTTGACGGGTCATGGTGATCACTTTGTCGACGACACCGCGGCGTGTCTTCATGACGTTGGAGGCCACGGTGGAACCCTTGATACCGCGCTGGCCAAACTCAAAAATGGTTTCGGCAGGTCTGAAGTTGGATATTGAGGCAATCAAGTTGACACGCTGCTTTTCCTCTTCGTCCACAGAGTCGGCTATTTAAGAGAACGACACTGAAGTTAGCTCAAAGCAATCAAGTAATTATTGCAACAAATGCCATAACATCCAGAACTTACCAAACAGAGGGCTGATCTCGGCGTACTCATCCATGTCAACAACCTCCTTGGAGCGCTTGTAGGATTCAATGGCGGCCGAGGGGCGAGATTTGCAGTAAAGCTTGTAACCGTTGACAGAGACACCCTTCAGGGCCTGGAGGTTGGTATCGTCAAAGACGTTGTTCTTGACCCACTCGCTGTCGATCTCGAGCAGGTGAGTGGGCAATCCTCCAAGGACCACGTCGGTGGTATAATCGGGATCCTCCTTCGACGACGAACCCACGACCATCTTGCGCGCCAAGAACAGCTGCAAGTCGATCAGGTAGGGCAGCTCCTCGGGCGAGACGAACGAGAAGGCCCAGCCCTTCTTTCCAGCTCTGGCAGTACGACCGACACGATGGATAAAGACCTTGGAGTTGTCGACGAAATCGTAGTTGATGACATTTTCCAGAACAGGAATATCAATACCACGGGCAGCAACATCTGTCACGACCAGCAAGTTGGAGTATCCCTTTCTGAACCGGTCGATCTGGATCTTACGTGCGGCTTGGTCCAAGGAACCGTAAATGAACGAGACCTGGTATCCAGCGGTCATGAGGATGTTGGAGATGTATTCGACGTGATGCTTGGTCGACACAAAGACGATGGTCTGGTGCTCGGTAGCTGCGCCCACCACTTCCTTGGACACACGCTTGCGCTTCTTGGGATTCTCCTCGTCACGCTCAAACTTGACACCAGTCTCCAGAGGCAGCTTAATGACATGTCGCAGAACTGTGAGCAATGCAGCTTCCTTGTCCTGTTGCTTAATGCTGAAAAAAGCCATCTAAAAGAAAAATAAGCTCGTGCCGTTAGAGATATGTCCTGCCTGTGATCAAGAATGACGGTGAACTGATACGAAAGACAGGTGCGCGCGTACCTCCAAGTCTTTGCTGATCTTGGTGTCCACATCCAAACGAACAAGGGTGGGTTCTTGAAGACCGGCCTTGGCAAAGTCAACCAAGAGCTTGGGGAGAGTGGCAGAAAACAGCAACGTCTGACGGTTAGGCTGGAGGCGGTGCAAAATCTCGTGCAACTGGACTTCGAACCCCATTTCGAACAGACTATTAAGTTAGAATTGAGCGATAGGATTTGAAAAGTGGTGAGTTAGCCACAGCTCGTACTCTCCTTCCGGTCCGTGTTTCCAGAATCTTGGTGCTTACCGATCAGCCTCATCGAACACAATGTACTGAACACTCTTCAAATCCAAGTCCATTTCGACAATCAAATGCAAAAGTCGACCGGGGGTAGCAATAAGACTAATTCAGAAAGAGAAATCAATGTGCAAACGTTAACGATCTGAAAATGACACGTTTAGCGACACGGTCCAAAATAACTTGCTTACATATCAGGGTTGGCAGCCAACATGGCGAACTGCTCCTCGAGACTGTCTCCTCCGACCAGAATACAGCTGCGAAGATCCGTGTGCTTTCCGAGCTCCTTGCACACCTTTTGTGTCTGCATAGCCAACTCACGAGAGGGAGACATGATAACGGCGCGTGCACCGACCTTGGCCGAGTGCGCCTTGAGCTTCTCGAGCATGGGAATCAAGAACGCGGCCGTCTTTCCTGAACCTGTGCGGGCCATTCCTACAACGTCACCGCCCTCCATGATCAAAGGAATACACTTGCGCTGAATGGGTGTGGGGACCTTGAAGCCCTTGTGCAAAATAGCTTTGTAGACGGGGAAACTCAAACCTATGTTCAACAAGAAAACATGAAACCATGATGAGCTATCATATGCTTGATTCGATCTTGCAGTCTTTGAGTCTCATGGATCCACGAGAAAAAGGACGGTACCCATGGACTGGAATCCTCCCGACTTCTTATGCTTTTTATTGGCGTTCATGTTGGCGTTAGCGATGAACTCTTCCTCTTCCTCGACGTTAACGTCGCCCATGAGATCGTCCAGATCCATTGCTGCAGTGCTGGGCTTCTTGCGGGGCACGAGAGAGGTCTCCATGTCGACGTCCGAGTCGCTCATGGCGACCTCTTCAAAGTCAGAAACCTCCTCTTCCTCTTTTTTGTTCTTGCCGCCCTTGCGGAAGTGTGTTGCGCCGCCTTTGTCTCCTTTCTTGACCATTTTTTCTGTGGTTGTTGGTCGAGAGGGGTAGTGATGGAAATGAGGCGAGTGGATGAAAGGAAGGAAGGAGATGAAGAAGGATGAGATGAGATGGGGGAGATGGGTGCCAGAGAACAAGATGGGGTGGATGCGTGTTCTTTTAGAGGCAAAGGGTCGAATGGGAATGCCGACTGCTGGAGGAGGCCCTTCCCAAAAAAAAAAGAAAAAAAAATCACAAAACAGTGAGACTGCTTTTTGGGCAAAGCCACATCGCATGGACGTTTGACGTTTTGCCACCAAAATTTTCAGGGGTTTTTTGACTCGGCAGTCGAAAGTCAAATCAGATCGCAGATCAAGCATAGATCAAGTAGTCAAATAATTTGCCTTTAATTAATGCTGTTGCTGCCTTTTGTTGTCGTAGAGGTAATATAGTGCATGTAGATATGAGGTTAGAGTAAGATGGAAAGAAGACTGTATATTATCGAAATGGCACGCTAGTTTGATATGTAACTTCCTAGTGGGCTAAGCTCTGCAATCAAAACGTTAGCGAGAACTATTTTCTTGTGCTTCACATGTGTCTCCCGAAGGAGGGGTCAAGGACACTCCCATCTTCCCGCCAAAAAAAAATAGCACACGGACGCAATTGACTCAACAAGGCTCATCTTCCGAGTGGGAAACAAAATAGAGATGCGATCTCACTACCGTACGACGCAGTTGTAACCAAACACCAAATAAAAACGATGGCGAAACCTTTCTTGGAGGTACAAGGTCCATTGACGTGGACTGGACCCATTGAAAGGCTGGGAGCAACGAAAAAGGGAAAATATGATGTACTATTCATTCCACAAGGGTGGCGTCGTTCCTCTTTCGTTCTAACCCTTCCCCCCCCCCCTTCCTTTCCTTTCAAGGGCAAAATGTCGACAACGTAGAATAACGTAGCAACTGCTCGATATTCAGGATGGACGCGGATTTGCAGGTGATGTTGTGACGTATAAAAAAAAAGGACAGGGACAGAGAAACAGGAAGCGAGGAAAGGAAGGAGGCATATTAGGTCAGTATCGAGGAAGGTGTGAGAGAGAGTGTGTGTGTGTAGAAGGGGGTTGAAGGAAGCAAACACATATCAACGCACATACACACTACGCAAGCATACGGGACACGCAACACCATCACTGTTCGAGGCAAAGAAGCCGATTGTCATCCCGAGAGACCCTTTCGAGTCGAGTGGTGAGACTTGGATTCTACTGGTCCCCTAGAGGTGAGTGCAATGCAAGAATGGCCTCAGTTGTCTGGTATGTGGTTCCATGTCTTCAATCGGCGATTTGCCACTGCCGTCTCAAATCTCTCAATTGCAGAGAAAGAAAAGAGAGTTGCATCCCAAAACGGAGTTGGTCTTGAATATCGTGCAATAATACAGCTGGTCAGTTCGCCTTGCGGCGCCGTGTCTCCAGGTCAAGACCAAGACCAAGACCAAGGGAAGGAACCACAAACAACAAAAGCAACAAAGCAGGGACAGGGACGGAGAAACCCTTTTTTTTGTTGTTTTTCTTTTTTTTTTTGTTGACCAACAAAAGAAAGACCTCCTCTTCCTCTCCCTCCTCTCGAAATACCTTTTTCCCAGACTCTATTCTTCAGATTCTTGGCCTTCCTTCTTCTTTATCTTCCTCCATCTTCCTCATCCTCATCCCCTTTGGTCAAGTGCAAGTCCTTATGCTTGCTCTTGCGTCGTTCTCTCCCTTTTCTTTCTTTCTTTCTTTCTTTCTTTCCCACTTTACCCTTACCCTTACCCTTACCCTTACGCTTACCCTTAGCCTTTGCCTTTTGTCTTGTCTTTGCCACCCTTTTTTTTTCTTTGCACTGTCCTCTCCTCTCACCTTAGTACATCGGCTCTTTCTTTCTTTGGCTCTTCTGTCTTTTCTCAGCTGCACTCCCATCCCATTGCTTGTACTTCCTTCGTTGCACCTGTCACCCATTCTTCACTCTCCACGCTTCCTCTCCTCACTCTGTTAGCTGGTGGGTTGTTGTGTCTGACGAGCTTATATCTTCTTCTACTCCATCCTCCTTCTTGTTGCTCTTGGTCGGCTTACTACTTCCTTCTTTCCTCGCCTGCCCTTCCCTAACCTTCCTTTTGTTTTATCATTTGCACTCGGTTGTTGTTTGGTTGTTCCCATCAACCCTTTGTTCTTGTGTCGAGCTATCAGCAAACCCACTCTTCTCTTTGCCTGCCTCTGTTTGCTTGCTATTCATCTCTCTCCCTTCCCTTCCTTTCCTTCTTTCATTCCATTCCATTCCATTCCACTCCCATTCTACAACACAAGTCTCACTCCATTCGATCCCCCAATGAAAACACATCCTTCCCAATGACCGATCGAGAGTGCCAGGAAAAGCGGACTGACCCCCATACTCATGCCCTTACCCATCCACATCCTCACTCCCTCTCCCACTCCCTCTCCCATTCCCTCACAACCACCTTGTCCCGGTGCACTCCTCCCGCATCCTCATCCTCATCCTCGCCCTCGCCCTCGCCCTCGCTCCCCGCCCTATCCCCTTCCTCATCCGTCGTCTCGGCCGGTTCATCAGTCTTCCCCCAGGACCACCCATCACCTGCATTCATATGCTCGTCTTCCAGTGATTTGAAGGAATCGCTTCAGTGGTCGACACCGCAACTGGCATCCCATGGGGGCCCACACTTTGCACTGGGCCGTCAGCAACTGTTTCACTTTTCAGAGTCTGCTATCCCTGCCTTCGAGGGGTCCAAGAAGAGGCCTGGCTCGCCAACGCGAATTCGACCAAGGTCATATTCAAATATCAATCGCAGGCCAGTTTCCATTCATATTCCTCGAAACAATAACAACCGAGTTGTGGAGAAACCTACTTCGACAGGGCGCTACGCTGACCGCACTCAGTATCGAGACCCAAGGGGGAACGAAGATGGCGATGAATCAGAGGATGTTCCCGAGACCGAGAACTTCAAGCGGGTCAAAAACGAATCTGAAGACTCCTTCTCCTCCTCTTCCTCCACCTTAGCCTCGCCTTCTACCTCGTCTTCTTCCACAACCACCTCCACTTTGCCTTCTTCTACCACAACCACTTTTACGCCTAGTCAAAGCAGAAGGGGAACTGTCCTGAAAAGCAAGCCGCCCACGCTTCGCCGCCTATCAACCATGTCCATGATTGGAAGTATTGATTTGAACGGAGAGGATGATCAAGATGGTGAGCAAGAAAGTCAAAACGAGAACAATAAGGCGTCTTGTGTACAACGGGCCCGCCGTAAGCCATTGCAAGATATCTCTGTGTCTGTGGTAAGTGCCAACATCTCATACTTCATACTTAGGTTCTTTGCTTAATTTGTTACTCGATCTTGTTGTTTGCACTGTGACATGGCTTACCCACGCACTATTGCACACAAACACAAAGAAAACACCATCGTACCCACTCGTTTATATATGCAAACACGACGAAAAGAAAAATGGACAGAAAAAAACATATCTCTTTCACCGTGGTTACGCTTTGATCAAACCCTTCCCTCTCTTCCCATCTCACTTGTTGCCTTTCCTTGCGTTTATCTGCTTGGGGTGTCCTTCCCCACCAACCACTTACTATCCTGTCCGACGACTCTGTTGTGCGTGTACATGTGCAATCTGCGAGACGATCGCGACTTTGTTTTTGTTTTCATCGTCTTCCAACTCGCGTCATTAACCCGATGAAGGCACAGGACAACGGTAGAGGATCCGTCACGTCAATTGACCGACGTTCCTCGAGCATACGACATCAACTTCTTGCGTATGTTTTTTTCCCTCGCCCCCGTGTCATCCCCTTGCCCTATCTTCATCTTTCATCTTCTCCTTTTTTTCTCGTTTCCTTTCTTTTCTAGCTCAATGAGCTTCAACACTTTTGCTCGGATAATTTCGTCCGCTGCTGTTTTCGACCGCGGATAGCATTGCTAATGGCCCGAAACATCATTGGGTGCACCAAATGTGGTTTACAGTGTGATTAACAGCTTTTGTTTCTTGCTACCTTTGTCTTTCTCAATATTGGTCCACGCCAAAGCCCACGCCTATTCCCAGCATTCCGGCTTCGCCACTTGGACCACTAATGACTCGACTCCCTAAAAAAGGTATATCCCGCCTCCGTGTATCACCAAGACCTTCCAACTACGATACTCATATGTTTTGTATTTTGCCTTCTAGTTTACACTCGCCCAAGGATTACTGTCAAGGACGAATTTCCCATCAACCCTGCCTATTGGAACGAGTATATGAACGAGACTCTGAACTACATTCTGGAGATTGAGGTACATCTTACAGGACCCATGGGAACCTTTAGGCGTGGAAAATGTCTAACCGTTACTTTCGCCGCTCTTCCCTAGGATCGATATGACCGTTATCATTACTTTTCAAACCAGCCTCTTATAAAGCCGGACATGCGTCGAGTTCTCGTGATGTGGCTAATGGAGCTTTGCTATGGACCATTCGGATTTGAAGCTTCGACATTACACCATGCAGGTAAGAATATTGACCACCTAGAGCCTGAAAATCAATCCTTGGAACCAGAACTAATATGGATGGTACACGTTTGATATCACAGTCTGCATTCTGGATCGGTTCATGGCAGCATCACCGCCAGGATCCATTGACTCCAACCAATTACAATGTATAGGCGTGTGCGCGTTTATGATTGCTGGGTAAGAGAATGAAAAAGCAGCTACAGATACACCACGAGGTCGCACCTCCTCACTTGTGCTCATCCATTTTTATCTTTTTTTGGATGGGGTTTGTAGCAAACTGGATGAGAACGGATTCAAGTTCAGCACAGAGGACTTGAGCATGCTATGCGATCGAGCCTATTCGCCTGGAGAGATTGCCGGAATGGAGATTCGGATACTTGTCACCCTCAAATTTGAAGTGTTAGTAGCGAGCACATGTTCGTTTGCAGACTTTTTCAGGAGAGCCATTGAACCCAACTCACTTTCGACCTTGTTGATCGATGTAAGCCACTACCAACGACTATGACTATCAGGGAATATTACGCAACATCAGTCGTCTGTATCCACTGACAATTTGATCTACGATCCCCTCACGTTAGTTCCTCTGCGATCTCAGTTTGCTTTCATACGAGTTCCTGGAATTTAACCCTTCGCAGATTGCATCCACCGTATGTTTATTTTTTTTTCAAGCAGGGAGACATCCATGATGAATATGAACCTATTTCTGACGTATCTTTGAGCAACCAAAACGGGGGGAAATATCGTAGGCTTTGTGGATTGCGCTATGTGCAACGGATCGCAACTGGACAGAGGAACTGGCGATTACAACAGGATACAGCCGTGCTATTTTAGCGAAGAGCGTCAAAGTCTATTCGACCCTGGTAAACCAATGCATTGAGACGATTGAAGGCCTCAAGTGCCTGACCTTAAAATACCCATTGGAGGAGACTCTTTCGATCCTGTCTCGTCTCCTTGCGCAAGCGTAACTGCAATGCATACAGACACACATCCCATCCCACAAACCCAACAAACTCCCACGTACTTCTCTCACTCCCATCACCCAAAAAACGGCCTAAGTAACAAATAAAAAATAAAATAACGATTGTAACAACAGAATCAAGACTCTTTCTTCATCCACTTCCTGTAGCTGATTGAGCCCCGTTTGTTGCATATGGAGTGCAGACAAACGTGCAACATTTCGACACCTGTCATTTTTTTGGATGCGCAAAGGTGAGAGCTAATTTAGAGTTTGAGCAGTCACGTATGTGCCTGGACCAAAAAAAAATGACTTCATCGCCTTGTATTTGGTTTCTGTCTCCCTTGTTCATTCCATTCAACTCCTTTGCTTCACTCTTCTCACACCCACACAACATCAACTACTTAAAGAGGCAGCCGCCAACATCAACACAGGGTTGTCCACTATCGATTGAACTGGAAGAAAAATAGGACCCATCTTTACCAACCAGCCATCCAACCAACCAACAGCATCACCATTCCCATCGTTCGTTACTCGCATCACTTTTACTATTCTCAAAAGTAAAGAGGATACCTTCCAACCATACCCTATCTATCCAAAAAGCTAAAACATTCTCGGCCGTGAACAGAATAAGGAAAACATGCCCATGGACACTCTAGCCAACGAGAGCGACCGCTACCGAGATCCGGTCGTGTCCCGCAACTCCACCCGCCATCCCCCAGAAGCTTCCTCTGGTAACAACAATAATAACTACAACAACAACAACAGCAGCAACCGATATAGCCTTGGCGACGAAAGCGGGAGCGACACGACGGCAATGCAGTCGCACTCTTCTCTAGAGCGCACCGACAGCTTCACGAAGCATCGACGAGTGTCGGAATCTAATAGTCGCTCAGGAGGAGCTGGAGGAGGAGGAAGCTTCGACCCTGACAACGTTCTCCAAAACGGATCTTCACACCGCCGCCATGGACTCGACTATGGGGACGATGGCGATGATGAGAGTGATGTGGATTTGGATTTTGGGTTCACGGCACAGGACTACGATTCGTCGACCAAGGTACCTCTGGTCTCGTACAAGACCAAGACCAAAAGCAGCAAGGCACAGAAGCAACAGAAGCGTCAAGGAGGGTACGGACGGATCTCGAACGACTCGTTACGATCGGGGACATCGTTGTCGATGGATGATGATGACGAGCACCACTTGAACTTTGGGCAGGAAGAGGAGGAAGTGGGGATGATGACTGGGAACAGGACCAACCGCAGTGGGATTGGCAACCATGGACACGGACATGGGCATGACCCGGTCGAGGCCAAGTTGCCAGACCACGGTGGCAGTTTGTTCAACAGTTTCTTGAACATGGCCAACAGTATTATTGGAGCAGGTAAGAAGTAAAAAAGAAACCCATCAACTGGTGGTTCTTTGTTCAAGCAAAAGACCGCTTGCGTTCAAAAGGGGGTTAGATGGCAAATTTCTGGGCTAGTGTTGTGCTAACCATATTATTTTACGTTCTATTTTAATTAGGAATCATTGGTATGTTCTTTTACGGTTGATTGGGGGACCCTTTTGATTGTGAAAAAGAATGGCCGGGATCCGATTTTTTTTTTCTCTTTGTGTCTTTCGGTCCTTCTAGCCTACTGACTCGTCGTGCATATTATTTTTCTTTCTCGACTTCTTGGGCGCTCCTTCTTTGCGGGGAACAACTTTGATCAATTTCTATTGCATTTTTTTCCTTAGGCTTGCCATTCGCATTCCAGGAAGCAGGGTACGCTACCTAGATATATTGACAGGTTTTTATGAGACTGGACAGAAAAGCCAGACTTAATGCTAAACGCACGTTTTGTTATGTTTCATTGATGATCATTTTTCTGGTATTTCATAGCCTTGGCATGGGCATTATCTTGCTCTGCGCACTGACATGGATCGTTGGTACGTCCCACCAGGTGACATGTCTCCACTCGCACTGTGATCATCACTTCTTGTTTTTTGGATTGCTTATCCCTGAGTCTTTTTTTTTAATTTTAGACTGGACCGTTGGCTTGCTGGTCCACAATGCCAAGTTGTCTGGCAGGAACACGTACCAGGATCTGTTGATGTTTTGTTTTGGCAAAACCGGCCTAATCGTCATCTCGATCTTTCAGTTTGTGTTTGCGTTCGGAGCCATGTGTGCATACACTGTGATTGTCGGGGACACACTGCCCCATGTGTTGCAAGCCCTGATCCCAGGAATCGAGACCTGGCCCATTCTTGGCGTAGTGGCTCGACGCAGCTTTGTGATCACGTTCTTCACGGTGGCGATCTCGTTCCCATTGTCGTTATACCGGGACATCTCGAAGCTGGCCAAGACGAGTGCGATTGCCATGCTGGCGCTGGTGGTGATTATTATTGCGGTTGTTATTGAAGGACCTCGTGCGCCGATGGAGCTCAGAGGAGACCCAGATGCGGTGTGGAGTTTTGCCCGACCCGAGCTCTTTCAATCGATTGGCGTTATTAGTTTCGGTAAGTTTTGGCACCTTTTTTTAAATGCATGCACGAGGGAAAATGAAAAAAAAAAAAAGGCTCAGATTTTGAACTAACGCCCAAAAAAAATCGCTCGAACTGATATTCCTGGGAAAATTAATAGCATTCGTGTGCCACCACAACTCGTTCTTGATCTTTGGGGCGCTGCAGAAGCCGACGGTAAGCCTAGAAGGAGGAAACATTTGGGAGAGAGAAGCAAGGTGTCGATGCAAGTGTATCTGACCGTTTCATGCGGTTGGGTTGAATTTTTTTTTCTCTAGATGAATCGCGTGAAAATAGTCACGCATATGAGCATGGCCGTGTCACTCTTTGCCTGCTTAGTCTTGGCCCTGTCCGGGTTCTTGGCGTTTTCTGACAAGACACAAGGTAAGAACTGTCTGCTGTATCTAAAGCTGTCTGTCAAAATGAGGGATGGGAAGGTGGTACTTAACATTTGTCTCCTTTGGATCTCAATTGCTAGGCAATATCCTGAACAACTTTCCATCGGACAACTTTATCATAAACATTGCCCGGTTCTGCTTTGGCGTCAACATGTTTACTACACTGCCCTTGGAAAACTTTGTCTGCCGTGAGGTAAAGAGAGTATAGTCTATGACAATAGCATCATATATGTATCAGTCGACCCTCATCTCACATCCTGATCCTTTTCTTTAATCCACCTAGGTCATCGAAACTTACTACTTTGCAGGCCAGCCCTTCAGCATGAAGCGCCATGTGATCATCACCACGGGACTTGTGGGCTCTGCGCTCGTGATTGCGTTACTGACTTGCGATCTGGGCTTTGTGCTGGAAATGACGGGCGGGTTCTCGGCCACGGCACTAGCGTTCATCCTACCGCCCCTGTGCTACCTCAAGCTGGCATCGGGCCCCGTCTGGTGCAAGAGAAAGATCCCTCACATGGCGTGCCTGGGCTTTGGAGTGGCGGTCATGATTCTTAGTACCTTGTTTTCGCTCCAGCATTTCATGGCGCCAAAGGACGCTGCGTCGCAGTGCTCCATGTAATTAGAATTGTGTATTTGTAGTTAATTAGACAAATAGAGAAAATGATGGTGGTTGAGCATGGTGTATTCTTTTTTTTTTTTTATTTTTCTCTTTTTCAAAGTATGTTTAATCTTTCAGGGCAATAAGAACCATATTCCTGGGACTTTCGACCACATCGAACCCGGCGACCAATTGCACAGATGCGGTCTTGGTATTGGGCCGGCTCATGATGGTTTCGTGCAGGTGCATGGCGCGGTCAAGGAGGATCATGCCTTCAAACAAGGGGCCGAGCATGGTGCGCAGGGCCCAGAAGATGCCTATCCTGTACAGATCGCGCTCCAGGAAGGTGTCGTAGGCGCGCTGGGCCTCCTCGGCTGTGATGGCCTCGGCTGGCATCTTGAGTCGCTGCAGCGCCGTGGCCAGGTAGTGGGGGAAGCCCTTCAGGCGGTGCTTGCCCATCCTACCAAGCACGGGCGCGATCGCTGGAGGGCCTGGGTACAAACCTTTCTCCACCATGAGTTTCTATTGACGAAGATAGGATAAAAAGTTGGTTTCAAAAACGAAAAAAGGATTCAGCAAAATGGTGAGAACTACAGGCATGATACATCATGAAAGAAAGGCTTACATGAAGGAGCGCGCGGAAGTAATGACCATGAATCGCATCCTCAGACTCCTTCTGGTATGGGAGCCAGCGCTCGGGCGACTGGCAGGCAATCATCTTAGCATGGTCACCCAGATGGGCCTTGCGCGCGTTGAATACGGAGCTAAGCGGGAACCCATGCGAGCCGTCGTCGAGGACCACGTGACCATCCTTGTCATACCGCTCGGTGATCCAGTGATAACAGCACCCAACACTGAACAGACATGTTGCTGAGGACTCGAGGAAGAGCTTGACCATGTTGCTTGTGAGATCGCCACAGGCGTGCAAGCCACACAAGGTCCAGCGGCCAACGTCGTGCTCTTCTTCTCCGTGGTGATCGCTCAAGTGCTGGGTCGATGGTTTTGAGATTTTGGGGAAGTGCTCCTTCAGCAGGGTGGGCAAGGTAGCTGCGGTGATAGTGTGGGTGATGTGCTGCAGTTGAAAGTTGCTACCTGGTGTTTGTGCCATCTGAGGATCGTTTGACGAGTCCATGGGTGCCTTGGTGCTGCCCTGGGTTTCGGCCGCCTCCTTGGTTGCAGGATCCATATTGCTGTCTCCGTTGCAAACACTGGTTTCTGTTGGAGGGGCGGTGGGTATGGTGGGCGTCGTCGTTTTTGCGGAGTTGTTAATCTTTTTCGTCTTTTTCTTTCTCGAGTTGCTGTTGGGCTTTTTGTTGGTCCCAGCTTGTCCAGAGTCCGAGCCACTCGCAGAGGATCCTGCCTCAGTTTTGAATTTCTTTGAAATCTTTTTGCAGGACTCATCCTCCTCTGGTCTTGATGTCGGTTTCTCTGGGCGTGGTGATGTTGGTGGTGCGGACATGGATGTAGGACAAGGGGACAGGGTCGAAGTCGGCTCCGATACTGGACATGCTGTTGAAGATGTCTCCTGTGGTACAGCCGACAATGCTGACGATGATGATGACGTTGAGGTTTGATCCTGTGTGGCTTGTTGTTGTTGTTGTTGTTGTTGTTGTTGCTCCTGTCCCTTTGGTTTTGACGTATCCTTCGAGTCTTTGTCTTTGGCCTTAGCTTGCTTCTTTTCCTTCTTCTTGGCCGAGTTTTGTTTGTTCCTAGTCTTATTAACAAACAACTTTTCGGTCCGCTTCTGGGTCGTCTGTGCACCGCAGGTCTGGATCGTGTTCGAGTCGACACCCAAAACGCAGAGTTGGTGCTGGAAGGCCAATACTCGGCTGAGGTAACCCTGCCCGGCGCCCAGGTCAATGACCGAGCCAATGCCGTGCTCTTTTGAGTACGATGCCATCAGTCCGCTCAGGATCTCGACCTCATGCAACTTTTTGGGCGACATACCAGGGATCAAGTGGATATCGAGTGTGTCCTTGAATTTTGAATCTAGTTTGTGATTTTTTTTGTGACCACAATAAGGAAGGCGTCAGTCTCACAAAAGGTCATACCATTTCATAGCAATTGAGCACCATTCCTATCATCCTGCGCACTTACAGTCAGGATCCAGTGTGCGGTTTATGGAGAGTGTTTTGATCATCCGCACAAAGGCCTTTAATGACTCTGGCCAGTCCTGTGGCCCGGATGCATCCTGCTCTCCTCCATGTGTTGCTGCAGAAGACGACTTGTAGTCCCGCAGCTTGCCTAGACTGACTAGCTCCATCAGGTCCAGTGAGCTGAGCTTTCCCTGGGGAGACTCAAAGGCTTCCCGCCAGTCCTGAGGCATCCTTGTTTCCCACGAGTCGGTGGTGAAGTAGTCGACAATCATGAGATTGGTGATGGGCTCGCACTGATGCAGAAACTCTTGCAGCTTGCTGAGGTACTGCTCCATGGAGTCGAAGCCTGGGGGCAGGAATGAGCGGCCGGCGTCGTCATGGGCAGGGTGAACAGAGTCCTGGTCCATGTAAATCGATTCATCTGGAGTTGAATCCATTATTTTCGATTTTCCGATTCTTTTCGTAAAGTACGACGACGGGGGAGGTGGAGAGTGCTGGAGTAAAAAGGTGGAAGGCGGATTGAATGAATGTAGAAGAAAAAAAGCTTATCGGTGCTTTTTTTTCAACTCCACTACGGTTGTCCGTGGGTGAATTGTGGCTTAGATGACGCCCATGTGGCGACCGGAGTCAAAAATTCACGAGGAGAACCAGCAAAAGATTAATGCGTGGTCCGGGAATCGAACCCGGGTCTACCGCGTGGCAGGCGGTAATTATACCACTAAACCAACCACGCTTTGCTTGTTTTGCTCGATGAAAATCGTTGAAAAAAATTTGTTTTGTCAAAATGTTGGTAATCGTCGATCACAAATACTGCTTCCGAAACCATAACACATCCATAGTTCAAAAAAAAAAAAAAAAAAAAAAACCCCCCCCCCCCATAACTCCATGCGTATTTTCAAGGACAATACCCGTCGAAAATCATCATAAAACTTACCCATGAATCGCTATTCATAGTTTGAATGGGTGTCATGTCATCGACTGCGTAAGTTATTGTTTGGCACATAATATTTTTTATTTTCTACACGGGCTATTAGGGTATATGGGTGCTTCATGAAAACGCGTGCTGAAAAAAAAAGGTAGTTCATCTATTTCATTAGAGGGCCTTGGCGTCGACGTTGGCCTGGACACTCAGCCTGGCGTTTGACAGCAAGTTCAAGAGTCCACCCAACAACGAGGCGCGCTTCTCTGTGCAAGCTGTGGGCACCTCCTCAGCATAAAAGTGCTCCAGACGTGGAGTTAACTCCTTCTCGAGTGTCACACGAAGGTTCAAAATGGTGTTGGCGTCATTGGAGTCCTTGCAGCCATCCTTGCACACAAACTTGGGGTCCACGTTTGAAGCAACATCGATTCCGACGCGAAGTTCGCCGTTGTTGTTGTTGTTCTCATGGGTTGGCTGGGGTGCAGACTCTGCAAGGGCAGCTGGCGCTGGGGTCTCAACGGAAGCTGGAGCTGGGACTTCAGGGGTAGGAGCGAGTGCCTCTGAAGCAGGTGCGGGAGTCTCTGCAGCAGGTGCGGGAGTCTCAGGGACAGGTGCAGGAGCCTCTGTGGCAGGTGCTGGCGCAGGAGGGGCAGGAGCGGGAGTGTCAAGTTCGACGGGCGCGGGTGCAGGGGCAATCTCAGTGTTGGTCATTTTCTCGGTGCATTCCTTGGACAACAGCTCCGCATTGATATTGGCCTGGATGCGGTCCAACACCAACTTGGTAATCTTGAGATCCAACTCGGCCATTTTCTTCTCAACCTCCTCCTTCTTTGACCAGGGGATATCGAGGTTGGCATCGGCAGTAACGGAAGCCTTGATCACGGGTTCGAGTTCCTGGGAGGAGCAAGCCTTCTTGGCTTCGTCGATCTTGTTCTGGATCGTGATAGTCAGCAAAGCCTTCTCCTTGGGAAGGTCCTGGGTACCGCTGGTAACCTTGGCGGTGTTGATCTCGTTCATGAGGCCATCCAGGCGGGCGTGTGCGATGTCTGCGTAGTGGTCGGCAGATGCCTTGATGATGATATCAAGAGCAGCACCGTCTGCGTGGGTGCAATCGGCACAGCTGCGCTTGGCCAGTCCGTTGGTGGCGACATTGGCGTTGATGTTATTCAGGTTCACGAGAGGGGCAGCAGAGGTGACGGCCAAGGCGGCAGAGATCAAGAGAATCGAGGTGGAGAACTTCATGTTTAGAGTTGGATTGAGAAGTGGAGTTGATTTGACTGGGTTGAGAGTTGTGATGAAGATGAAAGAGGGACGAGGATTGAGGATCAAACTATTTATTCGAGTTTTATGGCGGTATGGAAGACTGCGTTCTATTCATGCGAGGAGTGAAGGAGTGCTTTGCCTCGATTAGAATACACGACCATGCCTTAAACCCTTTGAAGGGATGCTGTGTGAACCCGACTCAAAAACACGAATGGGGAACGACAAAAGAAAAATGGCGGTTAACGAGTACCTGTGTGCAAGTTCCTATCTCATATTCTGTTGTCCGGTGGCCATCGGAGATAAGTTATCGAATGTTCTCGAGGCATCCATCGCTTCTGATGGTATGTATATGCTTGTGTGTATCGATTCTCTATTCCTTCATGACAATCGCGTTGTGTCGATTTTCTAGGCCATATCTGGAATGGAAGAAATTATTATATTTCCGGGAGCGACGCGTAACGTGAATTGCTCTATGTCTCTCCACGCGCTTCTTTATTTTAATTCTCTCCTGTCTATGCCACGCCTGGGCACCCGTGGGAGACATTTTGTAATTCATTCTAACCTGCAATAGAAAAAAAAACATTAATGTCCTCACGAACGTCCATCCTGAGAAGTAGCAGACTACTGTGATACTATCCATCGGTAGTGCCGCTTAAAGCAGGTGAGCTCCTTTTTTTTTGTCTTTTCACTTTTCTTGGGCTATCGTCACCATGAATGGACACTGTGAGCGAACAAGAGAAGAACATAAGAGCAATGCATATGCTGCTGACATGCACAATGAGCGAGTTTGCGAGGAGAAAGATGGGTGGGATAAGTCCTTTCTTTTCTCTTTGCCTCCTTTTGGATCTACCATTGCAGCCATGCGTGCTCTGGCAACTCGGAACGCGGATAAACCAAGAGCAAACACACAAAACAACCCCTAGAGTGCACCGTTTGATTGCTATCCTTTTTTCTTTGCTTTTGCGATGCATTCCCATCTCCACCGATGAATGGAAAAGAAGGGACATGTTTTCGTTTTGCTGCACATTACACGGTCTTTTCTTCTTTGATTCCCACTCCTACTTCTCCCACCCTTTGCCTTTTTACTTTTCACATAACGTACCATTCCAACTCAAGCAGAATCCAGCAAAACGACCATCCTCTACTTGTCACAACACGCACGAAAAACACGAACATGGTCGCTGTGACGACAAGCAACCGACGGTTGCTGTTGGGACTCTCTCTTGCGGTCTCACTCTTTCTTTGCGCCTCTGCCTTCCCTGCCTCGATTCCGTTCATCCAGTACCGTCACCAGCAACAAGATACTCAGGAACAACGTCCAAACAAACAACCTGAACAGCAGACAACGACACAAACCCCTGCGAGTAACAGTGTTTTGAACCAAGACCCGCTTTCAACACAAACATACGACAACGACTTGCGCGATCAACAACAAGAGACCTCGTTCTCGTCCTCTTCTCAATTCGAGAGTATTCATCCCGACGACGACGACGACGACGAAGGCACTAAAATCACACGACCAGCCCCTTCTTTGTCCGCCTCCGTCACTCCATCTCTCCCCTCCTCGTCCTCGCCTTCTTTTTCTTCCTCACTGTCCTTCCCTCCCTCGATCCCATCCTCACACTCACATCAACGCCATGACTTCGCCCTGTTCGACCGGGCCACTTCCACAAGCCGCGACCAGATCCTACATCAGTGCACGGTCCACTATCTGGCCCTACTGGACTCTGAGATCTCGGACCGGCTGCTGGCGCAACTGTCGCGACTGATGATGATGCTGCCTGTGATTGGGGTCGAGACCCGCGCGGTGATCCGGACCAAAGTCGTGCAGGTGGTGCAGCAGGCGAGCCAGAGACTGACGTCGTATAATTCGATCCAGCGGGTGATCCAAACGGCAGTGGATGACGCTGGGTTGTTGAGGACTAGAGATTCAGAGGTGAAGAAGACGAAGGGAAGGAAACAAGGACCATGGAGGATCCACTATACGGACGAAGATGATGGCGGACCAACGATATTCGAAGACAACAACCAAGAAGACAGCAACAACGACGGAAGTCCAGGGGAGCCTGAAAGCGAAGACAATGAGGAAGGAGACGACGAAGACAACAACAACATTGGGAGAATTGAGAATGAGGAGGAAGAAAAGGAGGCGTTTTGGTTCAGCCTCGCCTCCCATCGCACAGCTTCCTCAGCATCGCCATCATCAACATCATCGCAACAACAATATGAGGACAGGATAGACGAGAGCCAGATCCCAGAGTTGGTCGATGTGGCCATGGAGGCCGTGCTGGAATACATGGCCGAGGTGCTGACCCCAAGTCTGGTCATTCACCAGCTCGCAGAAGCGATCCAGACCACTCTCCACGATATGAGCAAAACACGCAAGCTACGTCTGCCAGATCATCAACGGGATAAAGCCAGCTTACCTGACGTCATCAATGTCCTGAGCCAATCACCGGGCAACGGGCACCATGGACTCGGTCTTCTGACTGATGACTGGGTCTGGTCTGGGGACCTGAATGGCGACGATGAAGAGGATGGCGAAGAGGATTCTGATCCTCGAGGACAGGACGAGGACCTGTGGGATAAGGACATGGAGGTGAATCAGTGGGATTCAACCGGACGATTGTTTGAAGACTTCCAGGACAATGCCGACGAAGAAATGGATCTATTGGGTCCCGCCACCTCATCTCCCTCTGGCTCTGGGCGAGCTCGGGAAGATAAAGACGACGCTTGGGATATGAGCGATGAGGATGAAGACCAGGATGCGTTCTCAATCGGAATTCAGGACAATACGAGTGGAGACCAATATGACGACGACGATGGTGACGAGGACCTCGATACCTTGGAAAAGTACGAGCAACGTGAGCGAGTTCGGCAGCGGTTCCAGAAGCGGGGTATGACGCCCGTTTTATTGAAGGAAGAAGAACCTCAACCAAAGGCCAAGCGTGGACTGTATCCGACCGTGTTCCTGAACAGGGCACGACGCCCCGGCTTTGCGCCTGATCCACGGCTCGAGAACCTGTTGACCCAACTCATGGAGCCACTGCTGCGATCATTTATTGAAGAAGAGTTCCCAGCGAGCTGTAAGCGAGTCCAGAGCGAGCTGATGGATGGGATCCTTTGGACGCTGGACCACAAGGAGTCCGAGACGAGTGAACTAGATCAACTTGCCCTCCTTGCGGAACTCGAGTTTTGAAGTTCTAACCTCCCCCCCCCCCCGCCCTTCTCATGTTTTTGTATATACCCTCGCCAGTCTTCGTGTCATTGAAATAATAAACAACTTCATTGTGACGCGTGTCTATGGATTGAATATTGTGTAATAACAGAGAACTTACGGCTCCCTGCTGCTCTTTGACGCCGTTGACCTCGAAGACGATGCCGACGGAGATGACGGCGACGGTGACGACGACGATGGTGACGATGGGAGCACCTCTCCATTGCGAGTCTTGACCTCCTTGACGATTTTGCAACCCGTCGTGATGGAGCCCTGCTCAAGCACCTTGGAGCCGACTCGCTGGCTAGGCGTCGGGTTGAAATCGCTCTCATCCAGAACCTGATCCGCCACACGCTCGGCTGGATGGCAGTTGTCCACATGCTCCATCCATTGACTGTCGAGCACCTGTCCAGCATGCCAGCGCGTCCGTGGGTTGGGATCCAGCAGCCTGTCAATCACTTTAGAAACGCGCTGTGGCCATGCCAAGTTGGAATGGGTGGCCTGTTCAATCGCTGTCAGGTGGGGGTTTGTAGGTTTTTCCTTCTCGTCTAGTACTTGGAATTGCTCCAGTTTGTACAGAAAACTGTCCCAGATCGGATCACCTTCCTTGGCCTCGAACCAGTTGTACCGACCAAGCCGCATACACATGTATATGATACCACATGACCACATATCCACTTTGCTGCAAAATATCCAAAAGTCCAGAAGGATCAAAAAGATAGTTAGTGTTCTTAGCAGTGAACGTGATACTAATAGGACCTTTTATAGTTGATTTGTGAGCTTACCGAGCATCAAAGGTCTTTTCAATAAACTCTTCGGGCGCGATGAAGGGACCACTGCCACGGATAGAGGCCGACGACCGCACCTTCTTCTCCCAAGGCATCCTAAACACTTCACTGTTGCCGAAATCTGCAATCTTGAGACACCCTTCTGCGGTCAGCAGCAGATTCTCGGGCTTGAGATCCCGGTGGACCACGCCCATGGAATGCAAGAACGAGACACCGTTGATCAGCTGGGCAAAGAAACAGTTGGACTCTGTCTCGCCAAGAGTGCTGGCACTGGCGATCAGGCTGTGCAGATCACCGCCGGCACAGTATTCCATGACCTCGCTATAGGTGTCGTGGTGGATTTGTAAGAGGTCCATGGTCTGGATGACGTTGATGTGCTTCAGAGAGGAAGCGATACAGAATTCGCTTGTCAATCGGCGCATGTAAGACTTTTGCGACTCGCCATGGTTGATCTTGAATTCCTGTTAATGGGTTGCAAAAAAAAAAAGTGAGAGTCAGTTTTCGGGACACGCAAGGTTAGGTTTGGCCCAAGGGTACATACAGCCGTTAGAGTTAGATAAAAAAAAAAGACCATACTTTGACAGCCGAGATTGACTCCTGTGCACTTTCTGGGTCCTTCTTGACAGCTAGACGGACAGTTCCAAAGGCACCTAATTGTAAGAAAACATTGCATTGTAAGTAAAAGCACAACAGCAAGAGGCTAGAATCAAACGTAGCATCGCCTTCTTTAGGAAACAACGGCTACCTTTGCCAACGACTTGACCGAGGTCCCCGTACTTGTGAATAAACTCTTCCTTCACCGAATGTTTCTTCTTGCCGGCAGTGCTGCCGAAACTTGCTGGACTTGACGGACGGTCGCCTTCAAAGTCCGCCAGCTTTTCCTTTAGAAGCGAGAGTGGATGCTCCAATGCATCTGGGTGAAGATGATGGCTGCCGTGGTGATGATGTTCCTTGTCCTTTCTTCCTTCCAGCAGATCGCGCAAGCGGCGAACTTGATTGGACAGAAATTGTTGTCGCTTTGGGGCCGAGAGATGGTGGGCATGGCTTCCGTCCGGCAATCGCTCGAACCGGTGTTTGCTCTCGCCCATGCCCGAGTGGCCGGACGATGGGGTGTCGGACGAGGCCACCGAGGGTGATGAGCGCGAGCCACTCGAGGGCGTGTAGAGATCGGCGGCGGAGGGGATCTCGGCCAAGATATGGCGGGGCTTGCCTGATGAGGAAGGGGTTCGAGTGTCATTGGGCTTTGGGAGCATATGAGATGTAGGTGACTGAGGCTTTGAGGACATGGGCGACGGTTCCTGCAGATGCACCTGCGGAACACTGGCTGCAGAAATAGACGCGGCCGGACGTTCGGGAGTTGCGGGGGTCGACGAGTTGGCTAAGGATGCAGGCGAGAGTGATGATGGGGACGCAGGGGAAGAAGAGTCTATGAAGTTGCGCTTGTCTGTGTTGCAAGGCACAGGAAGCGCTTCTTGCAGTGCGCCGGTATCCATGGCTGTAAGGTGTGCTTGAGCAAGGGCGTGCGAATGTGGGAGTGGATATGTGGAGGGGTGAAGCGTGTGAGTGTGAGTGTGAGTGTGAGTGTGTGTTTGAATGAAGAAAGAGCGAGAGAAAAAGGGAGCAAGAAGAACAACAGCAATCGGAATTGACTTTTTTTTATTTGCTTCCATTGCCACACGCTCAACAATCTGAATGGTGCGACGAGCAATGAGGCTGATGTGATATCATTTTTTTCCTCTTCTCGTTGGCTCGGGCTGAGGCCTGGGGTCAATGGGCGAGGGCCTTCCCTCGCTCGCTCGACCTGGACCACGTAAAAGGAGGGGTGCGGTGAGAAAAGGATCGAGTCCCAGCCAATGGTTGGCGAGGGTGCGTACGGGTGTGTGTGTGTGGAGAAGAAATGCAGAAATGAACAGAAAATAAAATGCCTCAGAGGGAGAAGGGTCGAAGGGTCAAATGCATCCACTGGTCAGTGCTGCCAGAGTCCCAGCCGTTGGACCTTGCCGATCCTGTCACCGTCCTCATACATCCACGATCGCCTCTCGAGTTCATCGGGGGTGGTCAGCTGGACACTTGTCTCCCTCCTCAGCTCTAATCAGGAAAAATCTCGGTTTTGTCAGCTTCATGGAAAACAAGAACAAGAAAAAGAAAAAAGAGAAAAAATCTGGTATCATACCATCAATTAGATCACTGGTCGAGGGCAGAGCTACTCTGGAAATGGACCCTGCTACTCCTACTATGAAACCAAAAAATGCAAGTCAGTACAACCCCCAAAAAAAAAAAAAAAAACGCGATATACAAAAATTATCACATCGCATCTCGTCGTGTGGTCACCTCCGTGTTCCTCGGTTAACGTCTTGATAAAGGCGGCGCTTGGATCCAGCCTAGCCTCCCTGTGGAGAACACTGCCGCCATAATCTTCGGCAAGATCGCCATCCACGCTTTTCCGCCGCCGCAGAAACGACCCAGGTGCTCCGCCAAGCTGGTCCAGTTCCATGCCGATATCTTCATCCCTGTACAAGTCGCGCCTCTCCTCTTCCGCCTGGCGGGTTCTGCCGGGAGGAGCCCTAAGATCTCCCTGGGCCAGAAACGGATTGGGGACACTCCTACTTGTTGTACTTGCTCCTGTGGTTCTTTGGATCCCACCAGAAGGTCCTGGTCCTGGTCCACCTGGCCCTGTTCTTGGCCCTGTAGTGGAGGCGAGCAAGCCGCCTTCCATGACCTCATCTCTGCTTTCACCCATTATGTCGCTCAAAGATACCATTGTCCTCCGCTGCAAATCGGCTACTCGCCGCCCCAGATCATTGTAAGGATACGACGAAGAAGACAAGGAATCCAAAGAGTCTTCGAATGAGCTGTCTTGTGAATAGCCTGACGTGGGCATGGCTCGGGCTGCTGTCAGATAAGGAGGCACAACGGGCGTGGGTGTGGAGGATGACGAGGGTAGCTCTACCCCTGATCGCCACATGGCCATGAGTCTGTCCTGGGTCACAGGGTAGGCGAAATTTGGGGTGTGAGGGTATGATGACTCGCGCCTTCTCGCTCCTTCCAGTAATTCCTCTGTTCTCACCTGCACAGGAGTGGATCCTTCCCCGAGCTCGTTGTATTGGCCATCAAAACTTTGATCGCCATGGTCTGAAAGCTCCGAGTCAACTCCTTCGTCGGTCGAAAATGTGCCAAGTCGGGAAATCCTGCCACTGGGGTCATATCCCATGGGACGTGACGGAGTAATCACGGCATCCGAGCCCGATGGACTGGCCCATAGCCTGGAGTCATGGTAGGGCTGTCGAAGAGTCTCGACAGAGTGGAGTTGGAACGTGGGTGCCCGGGTGTCCGGCTGTTCTCTCTGTGAAGTAGGTACCTCAAATGGGTTAATGTCTGTGTTCCTGGGAAGTGTAGTCCGTGAAATAGTGCTGTCAAGTCGAGATGGTACTGAGGACCCTATGGCGTAGATGTTTTGTTAGCCTTTCTCGTCCGTAAAATGTCTTTCACGATTCCTTTGTGGCACGCTATCTGCATCATGTCAGAAAAAAAAAAAAAAAAAAAGTAAGAAATTACCTTCTTGCGAGTCTGCTCCTGGAGGCATAGATGGATGCCGTGATGAGGGCGGTGGAGCTTGGGACCTCCTGGCTCTCTCGTTGGGCGCACTCATTTCGTGCTGGTCATTGTCC
The DNA here is from genome assembly GCA_000739165.1 of Podila verticillata NRRL 6337. NCBI lineage: Eukaryota > Fungi > Mortierellomycota > Mortierellomycetes > Mortierellales > Mortierellaceae > Podila > Podila verticillata. The sequence goes on along the minus strand of KN042425.1, from coordinate 1,295,671 downwards.
GTGGTTGTGCAGTCGTGTGATTGTCGTGGAGATGAAATAATACATTTTTAGGCAACAACGTGCAGCCCCCAAGCACGCATGTGTGACTGCGTATTCAGCAATGAACCAGGGACGCGTTTTTTTGCCTTCTTTCTCAGGAACCGAAAATCAGAATTTATTGTTGGCCTCCTGTTATGTCCGAGGCAACAAGGCTTCCCGGTCCCGAGAGATCTCCTCATCGTCTGCCGAAGGTGGTTCGACCCATCCCTGAGGTACCATACCTGTTTGTACGAGGACAAAAAAAGAGAGACATGTTGGTAAGATGAAGATTGGAGACGACCCCTTCCTGACACGCCTTTGAAAGGCGGGTACTTACATGGAAACATTGTACCAAGCTTTGCGGCTCGATTGATCCATGCTAACAGTATAAAGAAACGTATGATCAATTTGTGGCTAACGATTGACTATAAAATCTTTTTATGAGAAGGACCCGTACCTGGCGGTCTCGACCCAGTCAACCGATAAGCCATATCCGATGAGAAATGATTGCAATTTCTACATTAAGATCCAACCAAAGAAAAAAGGAAGACGTGAGTAATCAAAGAATACGAGCAGAACAAGGCTCCTTGAAGTCGATGGTGGTGAGCAAGCAGGCTCCATCCTCGCACTTTGCTCACATCCATCGCATTGTGTGCCTGAGCAACGACAAAGTGAATTCCATATGCCAAATTACCTTGTCAAGAGCGTGTAAGAGTCACCTATTGATAGATTTCCCGTTCACCCCCAGGAGTAGGACGGTCAGTGATAAACCAGGGTGACAGAGTGAACTCATCATGATGAACAAACTAAAAACAAGCGGAAGGAAATGCGAGCTAAGCGCTAAATGGTTGTCATTTACCTGTGTATTCCTTTGAGAGAGTCTGAATGACCTGGTTGATCTCCTGGTCCGTCATGGTGGTGAACCCAACGAGGATGGTCTCTCTGGTCACAAGTACAAGAGACGATTCGAGGAATACCGAGAACAACGTAAGAGTGAATGAGTGAGTGACTGAGTGAGTGAGTTGACAATTGGACAGCGGGTGTGCCGTTTTAAGGTTAATTGCCACGCCCACCCACGGCCATCTGAGCACTTTTTGGTCTTGCTGCGGGTGTCCACAGAAACCACAGAAACCACAGAATCCACGGAATCCACACAAGCCAAGGAGCCATGGAAAGAGCACAGTAAGGCCACTTACTTGTAGATAACCCCTGGTGGGCCTACTCGGGGCTCGACGCAAAAGACGCCTGTGAAGTTGTATTCGTGCCCGCCAAAATTGAATTCTGTAGAAGCAAGAACAAAAAATAGGAGACAAAAGAACAGCACATGAATAAAGGTTGCTGATCCTTTCTCCCTTCCATGTTGGCAAAGGACTATCGAGGCGAGTTGAGCATGCGCATGATTCGTTGCAAAAGGTGCCAAAAGGACAAGGAAGGAGGAGTAGACAAAGACAGCGAGATGTCCACATATGACATGTACATACCTTTGTCAAGGATCTCCACACCCGAATGGAAGACACCTGTTTTTTGTATGTTTTGTTGAAGTGAAGTGACAGTTGAGAAGCGATACGAAGGATGCTCAGAAGGTGAAACTTTTGGTTTCGGTAATATAGCGCGATTGTCCAAGCGTGTGCGTTTTGTCCTCACCGATGCCTATGAAGTATCCCAGCGAGGTCAGAGCATTGGAAGGTATCTGTCCAGTGGAATGTAGGTGGTCACAGCCCAGCAGATGAACGAGAGGGGGAAGGAGAACATTGGTGAATGTCAGTCAGTCTGATGTGTCTTGTTGTGAAGTCGAATTGATGCGTTGTGTCACACACACAGGCCATACCATGTCGTAGACATTGACATAGACAGGGGTCCTCCTGGTCGTTGTTGTTGTTGTTGGCATGGTGATGTAGTTGGGTCGCAGTACAGCTGTCCTAATGTCTTGAAGGGTATACGAGTGGATAGTGTTGTCCTTTCGAATATGTTGATCAAATTGCGGAAGGGATGCGCAGAAAGGACAGGAAAGAATGGAAAGAGAGAAGAAAGAGCTTATTTGGTCCACACCACTCTGAGCGCAAAAGAAACAAGCCAAAAAGAAAGAGCATGGGCCAACACTTGCTCAAATGCTCCGACCATCACATCCATTCCAAAAAAATGAACGCGATTTCACTACAATCGCCATCGCTATTCGCTCCACTAATTCCAAAAAAAAAGACAAAAACGCCCATCGAAATGGAGAGTAGCAAAAGATAAATGCGTGGTCCGGGAATCGAACCCGGGTCTACCGCGTGGCAGGCGGTAATTATACCACTAAACCAACCACGCTTTGATCGATGGAAGTCCTTGAAAAAGATCTATTTTGTAGAAACTAGGGAAGATTGGTAATCGCAAATGCTGCGACTTTGCTTAGTAGACTAGCAAATGTAAAAGAGTCGCGTTCCTTCAATAGCTTCCTTCGTCTCTCTGTTGAATGTGGAGGTTACTGGACAGTTTTTTTTGTGTGGTAATAAAGAATACGCAAGCAAAAGTGCCGGGACGATATGTGAGAGGAGCATCCACTTCCACATTCCCTAGCTGTCACGAATCAGGACAAAGACCAGAGGGAAAAGGGATATGTGTGCGGATCTTGAGTGCAAAGGGAGCGAAGTCAAAAGGTATGAAATGGTGTACAGAACAAACAAGAGAGATTGGTCTCTCTTTTATACTAAACTAGATTATGGGAAGATAAGAGAGGGCAACGTCGGGCGAAGTTAGGCGAAGTGTGGCGAGGTTAAGGCAAGATCGGGCGAAGTTAGGCAAAGTGCGGCAAGGTTAAGGCGAGGTTGGGCGAAGTTAGACGAAGTGTGGCCAAGTTAAGCGAAGTTCGGTAGAGTCAAAAGCGAAGTTGGGCAAAGTTAGGCAAAGCTTGTAGTGTGTTTGTGACAGCCTTGATGAGCTAGCGCATCTGACGGAAATGAAAACTCTGGAAATTGGATTCATGAACCATAGGATCAGCGTTGTGGAGCTTGAGTGGATACAAAGGAACTGGCCCAAGCTGAATTACCTGTATGGACTTTTTCTGCAATGGAAAGGAGCATGACCCTCTGGTGGAAAAATGGATTGAGACTCACCGAGTAACTTCGATGTCTTGCAATGACCTCCTCAAGGAGTGGGACCCCAAGCTTTACATCCCTGTTCCATGTAACAATTAATGAAAACAGGCATCTCAATACCCAATGCTTGATAAATCCACATTGCCATCAATTGACTTCAAATCTATCCTCAGTCAAACCTGAAATATCTTTGAGGCCACTCGAAAGGGATGGTATGGTGGCAAAGGAAGTTCAGCTGATATTGCGTTTGGCAGATGGAATACAAAGTCATGCACCCTATGCAGTTCCTTTGGCTTTGCTATGGTTACTGGCTTCTTGAACATTTAGTTCCAAGTCGGTCTCGATATCTTGAGTAAGTGATTGGCAAAGACATAAGGCTGCAACCGAGTATAGGAACTACACATACACATTCGCAAACATAAATAACCCGTCGTTCCTCTGGAGTCTCAACACTCTCAAAAGATGCTAGTCGATTACGAGAACCGCACAAAGCCACATCACACAAATTCTTTCTCGCACAGTCGAATCACAAACACATGGCATCTCGCCAACAGCACGGCAATATCAATCACCCTACACACACGGCACAAACATAACCAGCGACAACAAAAGCCCTCCTTCCTCCTCAAAAGTTTCAGCTTTTCGTTCACATATTGTCTTGAGTCGTTCTTTTTTTTTTTTTTTTTTTTTTTTTTGACGTTCCACAAACATTTTGCAAATAAATTGGGTTCTAAAAATCGCCGAGTCCGATGGCGTTTAGTGGCCGTCTAATTTGGTTTGCGAGGTCCGCAAACGATGCCCAAAACAAAGAAAGAGGCGTGGTCATCACCCCCCTCCTTGAGTTTTGGTTCGGGGCGCGCCCAGATCCGAGTCTCGCCTTTTTTTTTTTTTTTTT
>KN042425.1:1223571-1291581 GCA_000739165.1 Podila verticillata NRRL 6337 | reverse complement strand
TTTTTTTTTTTTTTTTTGACCATATTACCAGACATCTTTAGATAGCGTTTCAGTTTCACGCAACCGTGGTCTTGACACGAAAGGAGGAATCACTTATTTTTGGATGATCTTAAGAGTCATTGCTTCATTATAGCGAGTGTGTTTTGTGTGTGTGTGTGTGTGTGTGGAGCTATCTACATATGTCTTCTCTTGAGTATCCTATCCGAAAAGCTTCTTGTCAATCCATGATCCCAGATCCGAAATGCCTTTGCCAATATCGCCAATCTAGAAGAAAAATCAGAGACGGAACCCAAAATAAGGGCATTCAATTAAGCATGTAGACTCACACTACACTCAAGATTCGAAATCGCGCAAAAAGCCTCGCTTACATTGCCCGGGCATTGGAATTCGGCCTCCATGCCCCTAACGGAGGGGCTGACCTTAACACCTAGGATCTTGACCGAGATCTTGACGTCGTAGATGATGGTCAGTTTCCGGCTGGTGTCACCTAGGATGCCACACTTGGACAGGATGCTCTGCACGACCGTGAAACCGGGATCCTCCTGGCGGCTGTACAGGGCGACCACGGGGAACTGGATGGTGCTGTTGGACTTGCTTGGGAAGCTGACATTCGTGATTTTGCCGCCTCCGATGGGGGGAGCGTATTTAGGGTAGTAGGCCTAATGTGAGGATGATCGGGGGGCACGACAAGGCATGGCATGTGTGAGTGTGCATGATTATTAGCCCCCTGCAGGGTTTTATGCTTGTGTTTACATAAACAAACATATTCAAAACATTTATGCTCATTTCATGATCTATTTCGTTTTGCTGTCCGTGCGGCTGAGGTATGTATGAGCTCATCCTTTTTCTCGCTTTTTTCGTTCGTTGGTATTCGTTTGTTGGAATTCGCTGGTATGTACGTATACTTTACCGTGATGGCAATCAGCTCAAAGTTGAAACCAATGGGGTTGGGGTTCACGACCTGGATATTGGCGACCATGTTAAGGCCCAGGGTGACGTTGCCCTGGTTGATAGTGAACTGGGGGTTACCCTGTGGGCCTAGGTAGTCGATAGTGGGGATCTTGAATACGGTCACAGCTACGATTGCCAGGATAATGGCTATCAAAATGAGCAGGATGCAGATGCAGCAGGAGACCCGACCGCAGGTCGAACGAATGCATGGGAAGCAGGGCAGGAAGCGCGACTTCTCCTTGCGGTGCTTGATCAGAACTGGGTATTTGTTTCGGTCGAGAGGAGCGCCGGGGGCTTCGAGGTCGGTGTGCACCGGCGTGAGTTCACTGTGGTTGACGCTGTAGCTGGTGCCGAATCCTGGAGGAAAGTCCTCCATGTTGAACGATTGAACATTGGAGTTGTTGTTGCGGTGCATGTTGTCGATTTCTTCCTTTCCGGGCGGAAGAGGCTGATCGGAGTTGTCTGACGAGGTTGGCTTCTTTTCAGAAAGGTGGTTGTCGTCGCTGTTGGGTATATTCTTGGTTGGGGATGAGGACAAGGATGTCTCATTGGCCAATGCAGTGGAGTTGGACGGGTTCGTCATTTCGTGATGCGGATTGAATTGTTGCAGTTGGTGGGAATGGGAATGAAAATAAGAATAAAAAAAAACGTGCTGTCTGTTAGGCTTTTTTTTTACTGATTGTTTCTTGTCGGAAGAGAGAGATTCAAAAGTTGCTAATGGAGCGAATGAAAAGAGAATGAAAGAGAGGAAGAAGAAGAGAATGTGTGAAGTCGTGAATTCACGGACCCAAAAGAAATAGGGTATAGTTAAGAAATATGTGTTTCAGAAAAGAGGGTAGAGGACCCTTAGTGTTTGAGATTGGAGGTCGGCACGCATGATGATTAGACTTTATTTAGTAGGGTGTGATAGTGTCCCCGGATTTGACTCGAGCCACATTCCTGTCATTGAACAGACTCGCCACCTGGAACACATTGCCCTGCCAGTAGTCGTTCACGCGCACCCGGAACCAGTACGGCCACCGCGTGTAGCAAAAATCCGCCAGACTGTCCAGCAGGGCGCTGTTCGTCTCAATTGCCAGTGGCTCGATACAGATCTGTGGAACCTGGCCCTGCTTCAGCGTCGCAATAATGTCTGCAGGAAGGATGCCCAGACTAATTGTAAGAATAGTTGGTAGACAGAGTGAGCATCAACCCACATAACAAAAACGTGCTTGGCAGAGCAAACACTGGGCAACAACACTTACTTCATATCAATCTGCTGCCAGCGGACAAAAGAACCGTCATTCGGCGGGCCTTGGGTGCACCAGTCAAAATAACTCTGATTCAGCTGCGCCGGCTGCGTGTCCAGGCTCGTGTACCCGAACCCATCCTGTTTCCACCAGTCCTTCATATTCAACCAGTTCGGTACTGGAGCAGGGACCGAATAATACATGTCGCTCATAAAGATCATGAGCCGCTGGTTAGCCAGAATCATTTGCCTGAGTGTTGGCCAGGGATCCGAAAGTCCCACACGTCCGTACATGAGTAACTGTCCATCTGGCAGAGTAAAGTACTGCAGCACTTTTTGAACAACAATCGCCGACACTGCCGCTGCTGGGCCGTCATACTCGTTGAATTCGATGGTCAACACTTCATACGGGTTGGCGAGCAGGAACTGAAGGATCTGACTAAGGATATTGTCTAAAGGGTAACCGATCGCCCGTTGCGCGCCATATCCGTGACACATGACAAGTTGGGTATTGTTGTTGGTTGAGCATGTCCCCAGATCCAAAAATCGAATGCCTATGAAAAAGAAGGAGTTGAAAGTTCATCCATTAGCGCATCGCAATAAATCGCCTCCAGTACCGTTAAAGCATCCTCTGTAAGTTTACCGTCTGACAGCTGCTGAGAAATATTATGATCAGGTTGGTTCTCCCAGAGACAAGGAAGCGCCCATGCCGGAACCACTCCTGGGCAGGCCGATCCCCAGAGAGTGCAGACATCCAGACTACTTGTGCAAATATCCTCCCATCCAAGACAGAACTGGTCCGTTGCTTCGCAAGCGGACGAAAATGCGCCACAGAGCCAATGCAGCCAATTCGGTAGCACTTTCATACAGGTATTCGACATCTGTGTACACCGAATTTCGTATCCCATCGTGCAGTTCTGTGCCTGCGCCTTGCATACAGTCGTGCTCTGGAGACAAGTGTTGGTGGCGAGTGAACAGTCGTATTGCAAGTCGTAAGCCGCACTGTTGTGTGTTGCTGGATAAGTCTATTATTTTATTTCAGAGTGATGTTTAGTTAAACGTTAGTGATCCATTAGATTCTAAAATACATCAACATGGGAAAGGAAAAAAAAAAGAATCTTGCCACTTGGTTGTAACGGAGGTCGCATATGTCGCTCCGCCCGTTGCACAACATGGTTGAGCTGTTGACTGCTGCCAGGGCCTGGAACGCTTTGAGTGGGAGAGCAATGTCATTAGCGACACCGGGCACGGGTACACTCTCTCCACTGTCAACACCCCGTTCCTGTAGTCCCGGTATCCTGTGATCCAAGGATGTTATGGCTGGCATTGCATGACCTGGAGGGGCCAATGCGAATGGGGCTGATATTGGGGGTAACGACTGTGGATGGTCTTGCTTCCTCTGTGTGGGAAGGACCCAGGCCCTTGCATTAGTATCTGGCAGAGCACCACTCCAGGTGTCCACTGCCTGGAGCCCGCTTGCTGAGACCGATACTATGCATGAAGAGCATAGTAATACTACTACTGCGAGTATCGTCCAAGCCTGATGTATTGCTCGCTTTGTCCGTCTATTCCATGGCTTTGTTGTCCGTGCCATGATAATTGGTTATGTAGGTATACTGGTTGGATGAAAGAACAAGGTTGTGGAATGGTGTACGATCGTGTGAATTAGATATTAGGAGGGAGGTTGTACTAGGTATGGTTCGAAGGGTGGTCAACGATGGAAGAAAAAGTGAAAGAGAGAGGACAGGAAGGAGCAAAGGATGGAAGGAGGGAAGGGGGCAGCGCGATGGGACAACAGAAACGAGAAGGGCAAGAAGAAAAGGGAAAGAAAGAAAGGCAAGAAAGGCAAAGAGAGAAACAAAGAGAACGTAAACAAAAAGGACATGGGCCAGGAAAAAAAAAAGTGGACGGGAGCAAGTAAGCCATGCTCAGAAGGTAAAAAAGGGTTGGACCCAACAAACACGGACAACAGACAGCTGCGATGTCGCACGTCATGTGGCATGGAATGGTGAGGTATGATATGTATGCTATGTGTGTACCTCCTCTGTATCTTTGTGTGTGGACAGGGGTAAGTGAAAGAGCAAGCACAATTGGGTGATACCAACGAATGCCCACTCTTTTGGCCCACCCTATCACCCGCATCCCCTGTCACCCCTGTCTGTCCCTTTTTCTCTCCTCTTTCTGTCAATGTTGGCGGTTGGGCACGCGAACAAACAGGAAAGAAATACTCCGGAAAAACAGATTGCCAGAGAACGAGTGAGAGTGATAGATGTTCCTTACCTTTGTGACCAGTTGTTTGTTCTTGCCAGAGTCAGGGTCAGGGTCCACCCCACTTTGTCACAAACACGAGTGCAATGTAATATGATGGATGTATGCAAAGGCAAGGCAAGGCAAGGCATGGCATGCATCGTGGAATCTCCACGAGGAAAAGGAAAACTGGCACACCCAACTGCTCAACACTCGCATACGACACTGGTCCAAAGTGTGGAACTCTTCTTTTGGCGGCATGAGTGGGCCAATGTGCTTCAGAGACATCTCTTTGCTGACCCCATGGTCCTTTCTTTTGACTTTTAGTCCAGGAGAATGGTTGTCCCAATAACGCAAAAAAATCAGCCTAAAAGCAAGGGCAGAGACATCATCCCGCAAAAAAACAAACAAAACAAACAAAAAAGAAAGCTTCGCGGGTAACTCCTATCTCCAAATGATCTTTCAACGCGTGGATCGTGCTACGCTACTTTTCTCTCCCCTTTTTTCTTTCTCCACAGCCTTCCTTCCTTCCTTCCTCCATCCACCCCCCCCCCCCCCTGTCTAGATTAACAGAGAACCCGCTCAACTGTTGTTCCGCTGTCACCAGATTTGTGGACTTTTGTCTTTCGTTGTTTGTATTATTTGCCAACTTATTTTGGTGTTTATTTTCCTAATCCAACTTGACGTTCCGGTATATCCTCATGATGAACTTGTTGGCGGCAAAGTAGCCAACAGATCCCAGCATCAAAAAGATGGCCATGCACGCCAATGCAGTGTTGCCAAAGTAGAAACTAGTCTGGAACAGTCCATACATCCTATGAAAGAACGGAGAAAGAATATCAGCCATGTTCGATGATATGAAGCAGAGGCGTAAGCAGACATGCCAGCGGCGAACGGATAACTTACTTTGTCTTTTGCATAAAGTAGTACACAGCATACATGTACACATAGGCGGCGGTCGATCCACACGTCGCCATGCTCATCCAGTGCCACCTGTAGTCCTCGGTGTTGATCACAAAGTAGGTCGAGACAATCGTTACCGAGGCAGAGACAAGCATCACAATGCAAAACACGAGCAAGCCGAATCCATAGACGTAGTATACTCTGTAGGACCAGAACGACGTGAACAGGAAATAGATCTCGATAAAGATTGAGGCAAAAGGCAGGATACCACCCAAGGCAATCACCACTATGGGCTCGGCGTACCAAATCTTTTCGGGGATGGGTCGAGGAATAGGGTGCACTCTGCATGGGAAATCCGCCTTGCCTGCCCAGTTCTTGCCCAGGATTGTTCCTACGAATGTAAGCTGTTGAAAGAGTCGAGTAATAAAAGAAAAGTTAGAATCCATGCTGCAACCGATGGAGTCTTCCTTCCTCTCTTGTGTCTATCTCCTTACTGGCAAAACGATAAAGAACCAGATAACAAGAACGGCAACCTATTGAACGAAGAGTAAAATGGATCAAGTTAGAGTCCATCCTCATGATCCAGCAAAAACGAACTCGACAAAACATTTTCACAATTTCCTTCGATCCTTACCATGGTGCCAAAGGGAATGGCGCGAGAGCTGGTATAGTAGATGGCGATCGAGTTGTTCAAGCATGTGACCAAGACAACCGAGCCAGGCCAGAAGGCGGCTGTCAGGAACATGGCGCGGACCCAGTCGCGTCCACCATACTGAGCATACTGACTAGCACTCGAGTATCCACTGATCATGGACATGAAAGCGTAGATAAAGATCGTGGCCGTCAGGATGCTGGCACGCTCTGTCCACTCCTGCCCAAAGATCGTGTACAGAATCACAAAGAATGAAGTCCATGCCAGCTGGTGACCAGTTCCGACGAACGCTGCAAATGTCATGGGGTTGGCGGGTGGTCTGAACACGTCTCCGTGGATCTGCTTCCAGCCGTAGTCATCGCCCAAATCGTGATCCTAAAAGAAGGTTGCGGAGAATATTTCGAGTTTTGTTAGGCAAGAAATTTTTGGTCCAAGCCATTCCAAGATTTGACGTCAAGCTGTGACTGAACCCGGGTGGTTGATTGAAACATACAAAATCGTTGAGGCCTGCCTCCTTGTCGTAGCGAGCGAAATCCCGGCGAAGATAGCGAATCCACATGGCGCTGACAAATCCCGTGAGGAACAGAACCATCATCAGCGCATTTAAGATGGAGAACCAGTGGACCTTGTTCTCGAAGAAACCCAAATCCAAATAACGCTCGAATCTAGACTTGAAATCGTCGCTGGTCTCCTTCCAATCCACCGAATAAGTAAACTCTACGCGCAGTTGCGTATCGGTGACTTCGATCTGCACTGGCTTTCCTGGCTTCACCTTGGCAGAGATGATCTGGTCGCCATTGTATGTCAACTCGAAATTCTGATGTGTGAACAAAGAAATAGCGCCCGTCTCCTTGTCCTTCTCGCCCACCAGTCCTATTGTTGGTCAATTAGGAGAAAAAAAAGCCAAATGTGTCAACCATCACGTCATAGGCTTTTAGCTCTTCTTAGCAAATGTTGTAAGCCTACCCCACACTGGAAGATCGTCGATAAAGTACTGGAACCAGTAGTCATGGGACACTGCATAGTGGAACGTCTTGACCTGCTGGGCGTTCAAAAGTCGTGCTGAGCAGATAGGTTTTGATTCCTCAGATTCTAGGGACGAGACGTGAGAACGAAAAAAAAAAAGGTATTTTTAGAAACATCGAACGCCCACCACGGTGCCACCTCCTCAACACAGAAAGCATAGCCCTTGAAAGCTGAAACGTTCGTTCAGTTCATAACACACACACACATTTGCACTTACGACCAAACTGGATACGGATTCCAGAGTTGACCAATTCCATGCCCAACAGTGCTTCACCCAGAGTTTCGTGGCGATGGGCGACCTGACCGTCTCCTTTGCAGTACGGCAGTTGGAAGTACTCGTATGTTTCCTGTCGATTGCTAGATAGAGTGGAAGCCACGAAGCAACAGTACAACGTGTAGTCAGTACGAGAAGTGTCCCCTGGCTTCGGTCTAAGTGGATTTCTTGAACAGTTGATAAGGTCCAACTGCCGGAATACTTACTGCAGTGGTCCAACGGTGTTTGCCCAGACAATGACCTCTTCCTCGTTGGCGTACTAAAAACAAAGGTTTGCCAGAAATGAGTAAGCGATGACTAGATGGGCACTTGTACAGACGAAATATAATGCATGGTTTCCATTGTCTAGCAGAATCCAGCATCTTGATCTCCATACCTTGTGTGAATGTTCATCCGCACGAACCATCACGGCGGTGAATGTCGACATCAGGGCCAAGGAGGCAAGGACCTTGACTGTCCATCGGCTCCCGGTCCACATTGTTGCTTTTATGATACTTTGGAGAGTTGGTTCTGTTGTTGATGGTAGTCCCTTTTGCTGTTTGTGAGTTGTTGTCCTGTTCAAAGTGATGAGATGTGATGGAGATTTGAAACGACTGGTTGCGTATGGGGAACGTGGCAAAGCGATGGGTGAGAGAGGGACAGAGCCAGGCCAAAAGAGGTACAAAGCACAGAATTAACTTTCGGTGCGGCGAATGTGTGAGTGACTGTGTCCAAGGTTTAACCCAGGCCAGTTTTTTTTATTTTTTTAGTGGAACAAAAACGATGGTGTTACAGAGTAGGAAAAAGCAGGAAAGCAAAGCGAGCGGAGAAAGCAAAGAAAGCAAAGAATGTTGGTAAAATAAAAGAAAGAATACTATCGAGAGATCCGTTTTACCACCGCCTCTTGTAGTCGAAACGCATCTTGAGCAGGTAGCGCATCTTGACCTGGCTGGTGTTGTAGACAATGTACTCGTTGTACTGGAGACCGTAGCCGAAGCCAGTTTGTGGCGTGTTCTTGAGAGTACCGGCCTGGACGCGCAGATTGTTTTCGACGATCACATCCTGAGCCTCGTCGGGGAATGTCCGACCACATCCCTTGGTACTATGCTTCTGAGCGTTTTGCGAGTTGATCTTGGCGTTGTAGTCTGCGTTTTGGAGCTCGTACATATCACCCAGGGAAACTTCGCACAGAAGCATGAGGCCAGTGTTGTCGGTCTGGTTGGTAAAGCAGTAGTTGGCAGACTTGGACACACAGTCGGCAAAGTAGGCACCCTTGTCGAACATGTAACCGGTCGAAGGAGCCTCTGGAGGAGCGATGCGAAGACCTTGGCTGAGAATACCGACGTAGTTCGTGAGACGACTTCCGTGCCACAAAAGGCGACGGTTGTGGAGCTTGTTGAATCCTGAGTCCTCATAGCGGTCCTGCTCGCCCTGGCGATCGAGATCAAACACTTCCTCAATAACAAGGTCATACATGTTGTGAGTGGAGCCGTGGGTGTTCTTGGTGTACTGCTCGATAAGTTTGAAGCGTTCCGAGTTCTTGTCCATGGGTTCCAATTTGTTGAGTTTCAGGGACGCGAACTGATGGTCCAGTGGGTTCATATCCAAGGCCTTCTCCAGATTCTTGTTCTCCTTAATCAGCTTCTGTGCAATCTCGATCTCTCCAAGCGACTCGAGCATCTCCAGCTTCTTCTTGAGCATAGGTGGATCTTCGATGATTGGGGGCGTGTGTCTGCCAAAGTTGTGGGGAATAGCGGTGTAAAAGTCACTAGAGAGCTCCGCCAGGGTGTTTCGCTGGTTGGCGCTGGGTCTGTCGATGACCTCACTGATCTGCTTGAGGATCTCGTATGCGTGGAGAATGGTAGACTTGGCCAGCTTGCCGAGAGGCATCTTGTCGGCATCGTAATCGAGCTCCTTCATCTGACGATTCATCATCTGGGTGTTGAAAATGAGACCCATGAGGCTTTGGACCTTGGGGTGGAGCTTGGATTCTGGTATGGGATGCTCCTCCTTCACGCTCGACTCGGCCTTGGTCTCCTCGTCCTCGTCGTCCGAGTCGCCATCGTCTGGAGGCAGCAAGAAGTACTTGCCTACGTATAGCCAACCAAGGATATAGAAGAAGTGTCAGCACTAATCTCGAAGGAGAATGTCAATTTCCATTGATAAATCGATCATAGAAATGAGACGCTTACCCGGCGATTTCTCAAAGTTGTCGCGGTCTTCCCATCTGTTTCCTGACTTGCTCTTGAACTTGTTCTCGAACTCCCTCATGCCGCTGTTGATGTCGCCACAGTGAACAGTCTGGCTCTGGCCGCTGGCTCCAACGCGTCCCCAGTGGCTGAAGACGGCAGTCTGTCCATTGGGGTTGATCAAAAGCTGGATCAGGTAGAACTTGTTGTTGTTGGCGTTAATGTTGGTCTGGTTCAGACGGGCGTTCCAGGCCACCTCAGAGTCGACATATACTTCATAGGTAGCGGGGAGAAGGCAGGCGCGGCCGACGGGGGGTTTCTTGATGGCGCTCGAAGAGGGCTTGGCAGCCTTGGCGGCAACCTTCTTGTTCAAATCCTTGATCTTCTTCTCGACGGCTCCATCCAGTTCATCGTCTGCTTTGCGCTTCTCAGACTTGATAGCATTGTCAGAGGAGTCGGGAGTGGAAGGGCCAGGAGTGGTGGCAGGGGTAGCGGGGGCAACCGCGACAACGGCCGTGCTGCCATCAGACACCTTGTACGAGTCTTCGACCTGTCTCTTCTTCTTGGAAATCGAGTCAATCGCCCAGTCAAGGGTCACCAGGAAAATGCCCATGTCTAGGGCCTTCTGGACCTTGGTCGTGTTCTTCTCGATCTCCTTGTCGGTGGTGATGAGGTGGGTGGTTGCCTTGGTGACCGATGGCGTGACGACACCGCCATTGGTTGTGATCAAGGCCGAGATGTCGCCCTGGGTGTGAGTCTTGTAGGTGCCAGAAATGGCGACGGAGCAATCAGCGAACAATGGAGCGCGTTTTGGAGGCATGTTGAGGTAATTGCGAAGGGAGAAGGAAGAAGGTGAAAAAAGAGAATGATGGTGTCAATGAGATGAAGGGTGGAGTTAAACAAGCCGCAGTGCGAGAGAGAGCTGAGGGATGAGAGGAGAAGTGAGAGTGAGTGAGTGATGATGAGAGTGAAAAAAAGGAAAAAGACCCACAGTTGCTCTTTTTTTATGCTGTTGGCGTGGACGTGTGGGAAGGAGGCAACAGTTTAGTTTTTGCCACCACTTTCCTCCTTTTCCCTCCCAGAATAATGCTCTCAGAGAGGAAAGGGCAGGATGATAATGACAACACAGAAACAAGGTTTGGCAGGTCCAACTTGATTTGCCACTCGTTTTTGGTATTCATTTTCTGGTGGTGGCAAAAACACTAAAAAAAACTGTATGGTGCTTACTTTGGGGTGCAGTGCGAACACATCCAACACAAACAAAACGACAAGAGCCCAGAAGGTGTCTCTCACTTTTCTCGAGTTTTTATTGGCAATATCATGACGTAGTGGAGAAGAGCTCGTTTGTATTTACTTCCGCATCATGGTGAATGCAATGGCAATGACAAGACCCACGCCCAGGCCAACGGCACCAGACAGGATCACAGGGTCCAGACCGACTGCTGCCTTCTCGCCTGGCGAGCTCTTCTTGACCTCCTTAGTCTTGGAAGAAACAGTGACAGAGAGTCGGATCAATGGCCACTGATTCCTGTACGCCATCTGCACTGCATCCGCAATATCCGCATCCTGCAGGATCAACACCTGGTCGTTCTCTTCGTCACAGTAGCTCATCGTCACATCCGATCCGGCCTCCAGTCCCATCTTCTCCACAATCTTGTCATACAGCTCTGCAAACGAACGGGTACTTGACGAAAAGCGGTGGACTTGGCCGCTGCTCTCCTTGAACTTGAAAATGAACTCGGTGCCCTCGCCTGCCAGAGGTCCAACAGACGACTCGAAGCGGGCGGTCGACTCGACTACGCTGTTGCTGCCTCCATAGTGAGCATCCGATGCTGGAATAAATCCTGAACGAATATCAGATGCTGACACTTCCGATCCAGTCTCATCCCTAGTAAAGCTCGACTCCCAGAACTTGTTCCAGACTGGACCCTCCGAGCTGCTGTCGCCCTGAATGGTGTTCATCTGATTCAACATCGCAAACGAGACCTGCAAAACATCGACCAGACCCGCCATCTGACCGTGATCATCCACTACAGGCAAGTGCAAGTAGTGGTTGTCGTGCATCTTCTTCAATGCCTCCAGAATAGTCATGCTGGAGCGAACGGTGTCGGGGTGAGGGGTCATCACGCGAATCACAGAAGTTCGGTCAGGGTTCAGGTCAGACGCCATCACTCGAACGACAATATCCTAGAAGGAGGTCGTTTCTTCGAGTAAGTGCCAAGTTCCAAAGACAACTCAAGTCATAATCGCCAATAAAAACAGGGCTTACTTTTGTTGTGAAAATTCCGGCAATACGACCATCCTCGATAATAAGACTGGCGGTGGTGTGGCACTGCTTCATGATGCGTGCAGCTTCACGAACAGAGGTCTTGGTCTGAATCTCGGCAACTCCGTGGTGCTCATCCAAAATGGTGTTCAGATCGGGCGAAGCCATCTTTTCTCTCATCTAGATCAAACAACCGCGAAAAGTGTCAGCGTCGAACTCTTTTGCTGGCACGAAAAGGTAGCCTGAGGTAGGGTAAAAAAAGCAAACAAGAACTTACAATGTCAACATAGCTCTGAAGCTCTGGATTGGCTGGTGCCGCCCACTCGGACTGCATTCCCTGAAGAGCATCGACCAGCTTCTTGGACGACTGGTGAGCCTTCTCCAGCTTCTCCAATGCTTCGAAGAGACACTTTGTGATATCCAACAAGCCAACAACATCGCCTACATTAATATTTGGCCAATGTTCAAATGTCGTCAGTAAGATGGGACATATCCGGCGCAGGTAAAGGAATTCAAGGGATGTAGCTTGCTTTTCCTACTTACCATCAGCATTGAGGCAAGGAAGATGCCGGAATCCTCCGTTAACCATTTTGTTCAAAGCCTCAGTGGCGTTCGTTTCGGTAGTGACGCAGAATGGATTCTAGAGTGAGAAAGTTGCACACCGGGTTAGCTCGAAAAGTAAACAAAGAGGGCATGATCAATGTTCCATCATGGTAGCCTCTTTGCACATACTCTAGTCATGACTTGGGAGATGATTGTGTTGCGAATGTCCAGTCCTTCCGCGACGACACGGAAAGCCAAATCCTTGTCAGTCATGATACCTAATAGATGGAGGTCCTGGCAATGAGTACCAGGTACATAACATCAAGTCTCTCTCTCTCTCTCTCAAAAAAAAAGGCAACATGATGGCGCACATACCAACAAGATGCTGATCTTCGTCAATGACAAGCACGGCGTCCGCTCTACAGGATCATCATCATGAGGTGTGTTAGATGGTCCCCCTTGTAACTGTTTTAGCAATAGCACATGTGACATAACCATAGTATGGTCATGTTAGCAACTCTGCACTATATACCTCTTGGCGGCCATGATTCTACAATGGCAGAAAAAAACAAAGTGTTAACGGAGCACATTCCAGGAGACATCAACATTCAATTTTAATATCACGCTCGAGATTGTTTTGATGACACCCATAGGAATTTCGGCATTTTTTTTACCTTGCAGCATCGACGACCATGGATGTATCGAGGAGGGTGAGGGCAGTGGAGGGACTATTCATGAGCATTCAGTAAACAGAGGTCAATTGTCGGTTTCACACATGCATGCCACACTTTGTTTTTATCTTTTCATATCTCGATTTGAGCAATTCGCAGAAAAGAGCCAACAAAGACAACAACAAGAAAAAAAAAAAGCTGTACTACTCACCGAAGGGAGCCAACAGTACCCTGAACAGGCTTGGTGGATCCATGTGCTCTAGTCGAAGGCTTCTTGCGGCCCAACTCCTGGTCGAGCTTCTTGCGGATGGCCTCGTCTTTCCGGGTCTGTCGTTTGCGTGCAAGCTCAGAGGCCGAAAGACCATCGGGGGTGCCGGGAGCACTAGTGTGGTTGGAGGGGGAGGGCACTGTTGTACGCCTCATTGTTGGAGTTCCAACGGCCGATCCAGCGGTTGATTTTTGGTATCCAGAATTCCTCAGCATGCCGGTGTTCTTAAAGTCCAGCACTGGAGGTCTGTCTCTTTGCTTTGTTGGGGGGCGGTGTTGGTGAGTCTTGTTGTGCAAGATTCAGTCACTGGTTTGAAGTGACGATTGCGATGATGTGAGAGAGGAGGATATTATTCTATGCGATGTCCTCAATGATTTTCTTGTCGACGTGGCTGCCAGTGATGAATCTAGTCGGTTCCTGGAGTGAGGGTTTGTTGCTGTAGGATGAAAGATTACTTTGAAAGGGATGCAGTCTTGAAAAAGCCAAAAAAGGGAGAAGAGTTGCTCCTTCCAAAAATGGCGAGCAGCTACGTGACGTGCATTTCGAGAACAAAGATGTCTGGATGCCTTCAAACGAGATGTGCTGTGCCTCGAAATCAACTTCCCTCCAACAAAATCACCCTCCAACCAATCCTCGCAACCTCTTTTCATTCAACAACCCCCATCATGCCAAAGCACAAATACTCACTCGATCACTCATATTCATCCTCAGACGACGAACAGCCAGAGGATCGCGGCGTCTCACAACGAGATCTGGAAGAAGAGGCGGAGCAGTTTAAAGGTAAGCATGACCAAGGGAAGAAAACAACGTCAACTGTGATGCGTAGACTCTTTAGGGAGACAAGGCGCTAACCGAAATGCCTATTGCCCTGTATGAATCTTTAGATCCTATGCACAGGGGACGGCGGAAACGCACAAAGGAAGAGAGAAAAGCCGACGCTATTTATGGCTCATTTATCGAGTCGGACGACGACGATTCACTGTCGCGACCAGGACTCGGTGGGCGATCTGCGGCGAGGAGGCGTACAGAGTAAGTGTAACCAACACAACACGAGTTGAACTATACTTTGACTTGAAGAGTTATGTATTAACCTGATGTCCCTGTATCTCGACATATAGATTTGAATTTGTTCCTTCGTCGTCGTCCAAGCACGAGCCAGAACAACAAAAGGACGACGACAACAACAACGAAAATGACAACATGGAAAGTGACCACAGAGACAATGACAGTTCCAGATCAGAAAGCGACATGGAGATGGAAACAGCACCTGTCCCGGAACCTACTCGGGATCGACCAAAGAGTATGAGCGGCCACGGATCGATGGGGTTCTTCAAGAACCGCGCCGGGTTCGATAGCGGCAGCAATAGTCCATCACCTCGGTCGTCTTCTCCAGCATCAATGTCAAGCCCTCGGCCAGATATGACACCAGTAGCGCCTGTCAAAGTGGGCAAGGATTATGGAGCTTTTTCTGCCAAAGGCAGTGGATTTGGCTTGAAGATGCTGGAAAAGATGGGCTGGAAAAAAGGATATGGTCTCGGAGCAGGTGGCGTAGGTATTGTGGAGCCCATCCAGACAAAACTGCGTCCCGTCAAGATGGGTATCGGTTTCAAGGGCTTTAAGGAGAAGACTGATCAGGACCGTGCCGAGGAAAAAAGACGAGGCTACGCTGTCAGCTCGGAAGAGGACGATATGCCATCTAAGCCTAAGAAGAAGAGCGGCAAAAGTCAGGAACCAGAGCCAGTTGCCGACGGATGGAAGAAATCGAGCGCCAGAGCGTCACGGAAAGGGCCAAAGATCGAGTACAAGACAGCGGCCGAAATTCAGCAGGAGATCGAGTCTACAGATCAGCCCATGACGATGGCACTACCACAAAAGATTCTTGATATGACAGGGAAAACTGTAAGTAGATGGTCTCATATGCTCTCACTCTTTTTCGTTTATCTCGTATTTCCTCGCAAGACTGCGTTGCTCACCATGTTCATCATTCTCCTAATGTCGATATAGGTCAGAGAGCTCTCGTCCGCGAGCCAGATCAGCTCCGCAATTGCACGGTCAGGCGAACGTTTCCCAGAGCTTCGCCATAATCTGGAACTTATGGCTGACATCTCTACAACAGATCTGGAGCAGTTGGCAAGGAAGCAAAAGGCGGACCATGTTCGGCAAGAGGTCTTGCAGAAGGAAAGCGTCCGAATTCAGGAATTGGTGACACAGGACGACACAAATATCGAGCGACTGCTTAAAGTCATGAGCATCACGGACCAATGCTCGACCATTGCCAATGAGATCCGACAGGCAACCAGCGACACGACCGGAGTAAATGCAGTCGAGATCCAGGAAAGCTACATCACCAACGCATTCCAGGAACCATTTGATTTGTTTGCAGGACTTTATTTCGAGGAATACCGAGAGTACGAGCTTGACCAGGTCTTTGTCAGCTCCATCCAGGATAGCTTCAAGAGATTGCTCAAAGACTGGGATGTCTTAAAGAACCCAACACTGGGCGCGGCCGTGTTTCGAAAGTGGCAGAAGCTACTCAAGACAAGTCGTGTCAGCTATACCCACACGCAACAAGCGATGTACGACGAACGCGATGGAGCGCCACTGCACAGCCGACAGTCCGTGGCGGACAGGATGACCGCCTACGAAAGTCTTTTGAACCACCACTGGCTCCCCAAAGTCCGATCTGCAATCAACAACCAGTGGAGCGTCCGAGACTGTGACCCGATCATTGAGCTCTTGGAAGCATGGACGCCGATTCTCCCACTATTTATTCAGGACAACATTATTACACAGCTCGTAATGCCGAAACTACAGAAGGAGGTCGAGCAATGGAGTCCACGGGATTCCCTTATGCTTCACACCTGGGTCCACCCTTGGTTGCCTGTCATTGGCGAAGCACGACTCGAGCAGGAGCTGTTTGGAGACATTCGCCGCAAGCTTGCCTCTGGCCTGACAGCATGGACGGTATTGGACCCCAGCGCATTGCGCGTGCTAGAGCCCTGGAGAAGTGTTTTTGATCCCACAGACATGGAGCTGTTACTACTCAAATCCGTCTTGCCCAAGTTGGTGGAGGGTATGCAGCAGTTCGAGATCAACCCTCGCGACCAAAAAGTCGAACTCCTTCAAGCAGTGCTGCCTTGGTACCACTTTTTCACAGGGACAACATTTAGCGCTCTGCTGGTGAACGAATTTTTCCCCAAGTGGCATCAAGTCCTGTATCTCTGGCTTAGTCACCCTTCAACGACAGATCTGGATCAAGTCTCGCAATGGTACCAGTGGTGGAAATCACTCTTCCCGGCCGAGGTTCTTCGCGAGACAGCCGTGGCGACGGGATTCAGACAGGGACTCGACATGATCAACCAGCATATGGCGGGGCTTAAGATCATGCCCCCTGCCGACCTGCCACAACCCGGCGCGGCCAAGGAATCGAATGGATCCAACCCTCTGGAACGCCTCCAGATCAAAAAGCATATGGTGCAGTCTGTATCTTTCAAGGATCTTGTTCAAGACTATGCAGGACAAAACTCACTTCTGTTTGTGATGACGAGACTGATGCACGAGCGCTCAGGACGACCCCTTTACCGACTCGGCGGCAACTCGACTGGTACAGCGGGCGGTGTGTTGGTGCATATGACAGACGAGGTCGCATTTGTCAAGTCGGAGGAGACTGGCATCTGGATGCCTGTCGGCATCGAGGAGCTGATGGTCCTTGGCGGCGCCGGCAAGGGGTCGAGATAGATAGACATTAGAGAGAAATGTTCATGCCACTAATGCATGCCCGTGCGGCGATTTTTCCCTCTCTCTCACACTCACGCTTCTTTTTGAGAAACAAGTTTCGTGCCAATCACATTAGGAAATAGTGCACTCCTTCCATCTTTCCGATTTTCATTTATTCCATTTCGTCCCATTCTCACCTCCTCCCCTGTCCCATCACTCCCACCATAAACACATCGTACGCACTCTCTTATCCCTTTCCTGACTTTAGCACAGATTCTCTCTCCACAAACCGTTATTACAATTTTTACGCCACTCGCACGCTACCTTGACCCCTACCCTCCCCCCCGATATAAGTGAGGCTTACATCTATGATCGACACTCCACATCGTCCAGAGTCACCACAGCACTTTGTCGGCGGGGGCGACATCGATAGCACCGCATTCAACTACCAGCCGCTGTCGGCCCCACCAAGCCGCAAAGCAGGCTTGTATGGCCGAGCCAAGATATGGGGGCCCAACAGGACAGTGCGGATGATCCTCCTTACCACAGCATTGATGGGGTAACGAACTATGCCCTTACTTCATGGCATGCCTCTCATGAGAAAGAGAGAAACAGGAAACACCATGATTGACAGTGGACCTTGTTCTTTTTCTTGCCCTATTTTAGACTTCAGTTTACTTGTAAGCACTAATCGCTCTGACATCATAATTAGGTTCAAGAACAATGGCCCGAGCCAAAAAAAAAAAAAAAAAAAAAATGGATTGTTGATTCAGTCAGGGTTTTTTTTGTGGTGGCACGTGGTTTAGGGTCTGTCGAAATGGCGTACGGGACCCCGTTCCTCCTCCAACTAGGATTGTCAAAGTCACTCATGTCCCTGGTCTGGCTGGCAGGTCCACTCTCTGGTATGTGCAAGCAAGAGTTTATTATCATTTGAAAGCAAAGGATCATTGGAAAGGATTGAGGACTCAAAAGCCATCGTCGACATCGCATCTCTAGGGCTAATTATGCAACCAGTGGTGGGAGTACTGTCTGATCGATGCACACTGAAGCTGGGGCGAAGAAGACCATTCCTGATCGTTGGAGTTACACTGGTGGTGATATCGTTTCTTTGTCTGGGCTGGTGCAAGGAAATCACGGCATTGATACTTGGATCAGAAAGCACAAGTGTAAGTCGCGGATCATGAGGAGGTATGAGTGAAAGTATATTGTCGAGGAAGATCTTTCTAACAGAGCAAACATTTCTCTATCTCTATGATATATGAATACAGCTCGATGGCGCGACGATTCTCGTAGCAGTTGCATCCATATACATTCTCGATTTCTCTATCAATTGTGGTAAGCCATTCGAAGGAACTCTAATACAAACGATACTCACTCCTTTGGACACACTCTAATATTGCCGATTATGATGCAATATTTAGTGCAAGCAAGCTGCAGGACGTTGATCGTCGACAGCCTACCCTCATCACAGCAGGAAACAGCAGCAGCGTGGGCAAGTCGGCTCATGGGACTAGGAGGTATCTTTGGATACTTCATGGGCAATGTCAACATCCCAGAATTAATCCCAGCGTTCGGCGACACACAGGTCAAAGGGCTTTGCATCATTGCTTGCTTGTTCTTGATCTTGGCAGTCGGCACCACTTGTGTGACAGTAACGGAGCAGTTCTTGGTTCGACCACCAAAGTATGATACTTTTTCTTCGCCCGTTTTGTCTGTTTCGACTGGTCATCATTCTAATTTTTTTGTTGCATGCTATTAGAACGTCTAACTCGTTCGTGGGAGAGTTCCTGCAAGGATTCAAGTCCATTTTCCGATCCATTCGCTACCTTCCAACGCGGATTCAACAACTGTGCAACGTTCAATTCTTTGCCTGGATGGGCTGGTTCCCGTTTCTCTTTTATTCTTCGACCTACATTGCCGAGATCTACACGCGCGAGCAAAACCTGAAAGGATACCCGATCGACACTACAGCACCCGGTGAATCTGTAGTTGTTCAAGATGCAGCTGTCCGAGCGGGGTCTTATTGTTTGCTCATCTATTCGATCGTGTCGCTTGGAGCCTCACTCTTACTCCCCATCTTTGTCTCTCCAACCACGACAACATCGACAGCAACAGAGCCATTTTCTCGTTCATCACCAAATACCAGTGGGAGCGGAATGCTGAGCGGCAAAAGGATATCTAAATTGAGTCAATCAAGGATTTTCAGTTGGATCAGACTTCCCATCCCAGGATTGACTCTACCGAGAATGTATACTCTATCCCTCATCTTGGTTTCGGTGTCGCTGATGGGCACGTGGCTAATCCAAGATCTGCAAGGATCGACCATCTTGTTTTCGTTCTGTGGCATTGCGTGGGCTGTGTCGATGTGGGCACCGTTCTCGATCCTGGGCGAGGTCATCTCACAGAAGATGCAGGAGGAGCTGCACCAAGCTCGCAGCCGAGAGTACCATGTCTCACATTCGGAAGAGAGAGTGTCTCAGGACTTTGTGGGCGAAACGGTGTTCTCCAAGGTCATGGACGACGATGGCGAGGAGACTGAGGAGATAAGGATGTCGGAGGGTCGAAAGTACCAACCGTTGACAGGTCGGGAGAGTCTCGAGCAGGTCATAAGTATAGCCGATGCAAGTCATAGGCCTAGTCTTGAAAGAGTAGATTCTTCTTTCAGGAGCCGTTCAGGGACACCTGTGTCAGCAGCAACTGCAACGACAGGACAAGAAGTGGATAGCAACCAAGCACACATTGACACCGAATCCGACACGGATAATTCCACTGATAGAGAAAGCACAAGCGGTAGTCATCGGATACAGGGCGAAGAGCGAAGGTTCGTCAGACCACACAATCGTTCTCGTTCGTCCTATCCTCTCCATGGCGTTCATTCAATACCCGGCAGACACAGACGTGATCGTAACTCTAACCGGCGTCGCCCCTCCTTTCGGTCTAGTTCGTCTGACCCAGATCCATCTACAGGAAGCAATTCGGAATCTACGTCTGCAGGAGCACTTTTAGGAATTCACAACATCTACATTGTCTTGCCACAGTTTTTGGTCAGCTTCCTGAGTAGTGTTGTCTTTGCGGCGATTGAACCGAAGGGACAGGAAGGAGGTGGAGCAGGCAGCCAGGACACGTCCTTTGCCAGCAACCCTGACACCATTGGAGTGATGCTCCGGTTCGGAGGCGTGATGGCAGGGGTCGCTGCGTTGCTGAGTCTGCGACTGTGGAAGCAGCCACGGTCTGTAGCGGCTCCGTCTTCAAGTTGCCTGTAATTTTACATGCAAATAAAGGCAGAATCTATCTGATTAACTACAAATTTATTTTGTTCCGCAACTATTCGCGTTTCTCTTTCTTGACCCAGTCCATCATAAAGTTGTTGACCGTCAACACCAGTTCGTCTACCAAAACTCCTGTTTGAGTCTTGAAGTGCTCGAACTGCGGTCCCATGGACACCATCTGTCGCTGCAAATGTGCTCCCAAGCCACCCGAAAGCGCACCCACGCGTTGCAGCGCCTGCTCGGCCATTTTTTGAATGGCCTCCACCGCCCTGACGATTCCGCTCCACACGGGTCCCAATGCTGCTGCGACTGCAGGTGCCATGCGGATCATGAAGTTGGAGACGATCCTGGCCTGTGTGATGACGACGCCTGCGACCACTCCAAAAGCAGGAACAATCTTGGTTTCCCAGAGCGCAACAGATGGCAAGACGATCTTTTGGTGCAAGAAAGCCAAGGTTGGCTTGGTATTCGTGAAAACTGTCCAAGAGATCCAAGAAACAACCTGCCAGAGAGGGTGGGCCAACATGAGGAACTTGGCGATCAACCATTCTACTACTGGCCGGGCCACTCCGAGAGCTGTCATGAGGTCATTGTACGCATTTGGCACAATGTCAACAGCAAAGATCCTGATCCCTTGTCCGATGAGCGAGAGGGCGAGGGTCGTGTATTCATACGTCACCGTGACAGTTTTGGTGAGAACCGTCTCGAGCAAAACGAGCCAATTGACACTCTCGAGCTTCTCAAGGGCCCGACTACCTTTTTCTTGCACCTTGGCGGACAGTGCATGCAGCCCTCCAAGCAGAGTAGGATGTGACCGGAGAATCTTGAACCCTTCTACAAGACTGGTTCCTACAGGTCGGAGAAGAATCGAGTACACCTTGCCCGCCAACCAGGGCAGGAACACCAGCAGGTTATTGAGCACCATTTCTCCAAAGGTGTACAAATGGTGTCCCACAGGCTGCAACGTCCGGGCCCAGAGCCACTGGCCCACTTTGACGAGCACGTGGCCCAGATCCATGGCGTCCTTGGTCAGCTCGTTTAGGTAGATCTTGGCCGTCTGCAAGAACGTGAGTCCCACAATCTTGAGCCGCGCATAGAGGGCTAGGCTGGGGGTGTACAGACACTCGAGTGCGAACCACTCAACGGCTCGTGTGACGGGCTCTGCCAAGTGTTGCACGGTAGAATAGATTTTAGTGGCGGCCGAGACAGCGAAAGCTTGGCATTTGAGAGCCGAGGTCATAATTGCCGGAGCGACAGTTTCTTCAAGGGCAAGGCGGGCCTTGGCCAGGGCAGGCGAGTTGTAAACGGCAAGGGAGGCCGCGTGGAGTGGGGTGATGAGTCGTTGATGGATAAAGTCTGGGCCGTGGTTGACGGTCCATTCGGCGAGGTCCGCGAGTGTTGAGAGGATGGAGAGGCCGGTGAGCTCGGCGACGTAGATGAGGTGGAGGATCAGGAAGCGGAGTGCTGTCCAGAGGGCTTTGGCGAGGAGGTAGACGACGGCAAACGGGAGGTAGGGGATCCATCGCAGTGAGAATGAGCTAGGCCATATTGAGTCCTGGGTTGGTTCTTGGTGTTGTGAGGGGTCGGTGTTGTTGGTGGTATCGTGAGTGTCTTTTGGCTTCGCTGGTGTTGCTTGGCTGGCTGCGAGCTTCTCGGTCTTCCATGCGGGGTATTGGTGTGCGATCCACAGAAAGACTGCGAGGGCTATGGAGAGTAGGACAAGTCGGCAGGGGTTCCTTTTTGAAAATGGGTCGTGCGGGGGGTCCATGTTTATATCCACGTCCATGGGAAAAGAATGTGATTGATTGATGGAAAAAAAGAAACTGATGTAGGGAATGAGAGTGCTGAGAAGGAATGGCAATGTTATGGATTAATTGTGCACCGTGCGTGAGTGATGTGTTCGGATTTGTGGTGGAGCAATTGCTCAGTTCGATGGGAGAATGAATGGTTGGTAGAATAAAATCAATACGTGGCAGATATTTGAGAGGAAAAGTGCCAAGAAGCCAAGTGCCGCTCAAAAAAAAAAAAAAAAAAGTCCACAAAAGGCAAGTCTCGTTAATCGAGCCAGTAATTCTAGTGGGCTTCGTGCTTGTCCGTGAATGAAGTGGTTGCGTACAGGTGCAGGGGAGGATTAGATGTTTAGATGTAGCATGGGGTTGGAGAAAAGTAAGCAATGCTAGAAAGCACACTGCTAAGAGGACCAGACGAAGGGCACTTGCACACGTCGCTTCATGAACGCGAGTTCTAGGTGGCAAAGAGACATTTTCTTTCGGAGATAGAACTACCATCCTCTTGGGTTCCGATCAATCCAGCGTTTGACATCTGGTCCACAAAGACCGATTCCAGCTTTATGGCGAACGACATATCCTGGACAACTGTTGAGCCAATCAGGAAGCCATATACTCTCAGATGACAAAGGTTCTCCATGGATGTCAGACGCATCCACACTTGTTGCTGTCCTCGACCTAGAACGCCAGGACGCCTGCTTGAAACGTCAGGTCGTGCGAGGAAAACAACTGAAAGTCCATTCGAGCGTCTTCAAGTCAATGCTGGGCTTCTTGAAGTGGGATTCGCTTTGGCAGACCGCGTCGCCTTGAAACAGTTCCCGGCTGACCACGGTGCTCCACACTCCCAGTTCCACGACCTCCAATCGGCTGCACTCTTCCAAGTTGCGAGAACCAGATCTGTGCGTCGGACCAAGGTAATTCACATTCAGGCGAGTTAATGCCAGATTCGATTTGGTAGCGAAAGGCGCAGACTTCGTGCTGATCCCGAGGAGCCGTAAGAGATCTCTGTCAACAATATTGTAGCCCAAACTGAGATCCTCCAAACGATGACCACAGTGAAGAACATCCTAGAAAGAAGCTGCGATTAGCAATGGGGGTGGTGGAGGATCAGCTCCGAATAAGGAACATCATAGCCGAGGCCTGTGTTGACTGCCGTAAGAGACCTAAGACTCAGTGACACCAAATGAGTACTAGACCACATGCAGGACATTGTCGACACAGACCGTCATTACTGGTGCCGACCAGTGAAGAGACCGAAGGTTCTGCAGGTGGGTGACATAGTGAAGCATCGGCTGAAGGAACATTGGCATTCCTTGATTCCGCTGCTTTCTGTTCTCTTTGTCTGGATCTCCGCGCCAAAGTGTTCAAGCTGGGGTAGCAAAGCGATGCTGGAAATATGAGAGCTGCCCAGGTGTGCAGTTCGGAGGTCCAGTCGGTGAAGTTTAGGCGTTTGCTGCAACAGATACAAGGTGCAACGATACTTGGTGTTGTAGAGATCGAGATTCAGGAAATGCGTTCCGTATTTTCCATGACCGGGCTTCACATGACGTGCGTGTAGCTTGTGAGTGACAGCTTCTTGTCAACCAACAACGGAAGAAAGCACATCAGTCTGATACCTGATAGTGAATTTTTTTTGTTCTAATGACTGGTGATTCACAGTGGCTCAGTTCGATAGACAACCAGGGTGCCAAGGACAGAAGAAATTTGTACTTGAAAAAATTACAGCGAGTGCAAAAGATCTGTTCTGTACGATGTCATGGCTCTCACACTGGTGATGGTGTTTTGTCACCAAGATGCAATATGCTTTCTTTTGCACTCGTTTTTGACACCTGGGAAAGTATGTTGCTGGACTCAGTGCGTTGGCACACATCTAATCTTGTCATACCCATGGGTTCCTCTTCCTCCTCCTTCGCTCAATGACGAAAAAAAGCATTCCATTTTGCACATGCTTATAAACTGGAGAAAGATTGGCGATGATGAGAAGGAAAACGCAGCGCGATAGGAATGGGAAGGAGTTGTGGAATGAAAGTCAGTAAAAACAAACCATCGTCAATCCACCATAAGAACGCCTTACACCTAATAAAACGCAGAGAGACGGTGTTGTTCACCAACAACACCCAACAAAAGCAAACAGGCTTCTTTAGTCTTACCAAAGACATCGACCCACCGCCCAAAAAGTCCTCTCCTTGGATAGAGTACCATGCTGCTGTTGAGTTATTGAGACAAGAAGGATTTACTTAGGCCGTGAACAATTTAGAAATATAGAGGAGTAGGGATTGTCACGGGTTTCTATATCTGAATACGCATTTTCTACAAGTCGCGTAAAAAAAAAAAATCCCCCCATAGAGCCCATTTCCAAAAAAAAAAAAAAAAAAAAAAAAAAAAAGAGGTCAAAGAAGATAGCGAGAGTCAGCAAGTATGGAGGGACACAGCACTAGGCAAAGAAAACGAAGGAGAAGGGTGGCAGTGTTAGGAGTTAACACAGGCGTGCGAGGGTGATGATGCAAGGGCAGGAGGTTTGCGTGTGCGGTAGACTTATTTTTGTAGAGTATGAGTGTGGGTGGGCGAGCTTTTTTGCTTACCTAATCCAAACTCTCTCCCTCGGCCGTTGAGAAGCATTTTCACATCTTTTTGGGTGCGAAGATCAAAACTTCCAGAGAAGTCTGTCGCCGAAAGAAAACAGATAGGCCCTTAGAACTGGACATGCTGTCTTCAGCAACTTCTAGATATTGCACATCTCGCTCACGCTGAGCAGCAACAGACACTGGCCATAAAATATCGTCAACGAGACAATAGCTCTTATCCTGAACAACTCACGCCTGTGCACACTGGGAATCGATTCCTGGCAGAGTTCGCATACCTCGCTGGATCTGATTAGCATCCATGAAGCGTTAAAAGACATCTGAATCTTGGTCACAGCCAGCCGGGGTATAGCCAAGCAGTTGTTCAATTGCCTGCCGAGAGCACTAGGAGACTGTACTTGAATGTCAATCACATCTTCAGAGGCCAGTGGTATGGAATCCGAGGACGGGTTTGCGGATGACTACAATAGTTCAGACTTCAGCGGGAACTTCCTTGAGGAATTCGATGACTCAATTCGGGCATCATTCACGGACCTGGACTCGCCCAGCAGAACCCAGCTCAAGCCTTTACCACGCTTGAACCTGATTTTGATCCTTTCGCGGATGTTCAAGAAATGGGTAAATACCCTTGTAGAGGAACAGGACACTTCTGGACAGGATCCCATCAGCGAACAAGAACGTCGGAACCGTCCAGGAGCAACAACTTCCTTCATTTACTCCAATCGCGTTCAACATAGTGTCGTTGGCAAATTTCTCCCTTCGCAGAAGATGTGCAGCTCCATTTTCTCGCAACCTGTCGCAACCTCAAGACATTCTGGGGCCCGAAGTCGCATTTGGTCCACTCCAAAATGCTCACAGTTGCATTATTCTGATTTGGAGTAGACCCGAACGAACTCAACACCTGGGTAACAATCCAAAGATGCACCTTTTCTCGACACCCACAGCTGAGCATAATCAAACTATTCGGCTGCAAGGCCGCAACCGTTTCAGCTTTTTCATCAAACAGGAAATATTGCACCCAATTCAGTTGATGACATCCAATTCTTACGTGCTATGAATGTGTTACGATGGAGACAAGGCGTGAAATGCAGACAAACTTTTACTTCATATACGCGCACGTTGAAAAAAAAAGACAACATGAGCTTTATGAGAACGCAGGACGATGAAAAGATGACTGAGGTGGATGCGATCCCTGGCCACCAGTCCTTCGAAACGAATGTGGTGGAGGTGTGAAACTACGACTACGGCTGCGACCGTGCT
Source organism: Podila verticillata NRRL 6337 (assembly GCA_000739165.1). Taxonomy (NCBI): domain Eukaryota; kingdom Fungi; phylum Mortierellomycota; class Mortierellomycetes; order Mortierellales; family Mortierellaceae; genus Podila; species Podila verticillata. The sequence goes on along the minus strand of KN042425.1, from coordinate 1,265,769 downwards.
GTCTTGTTGAACGGCCTCTGCTACGGCTTCTACTGCGACTTCTGCTCCAACTTGATCTCCTTTGGCCTCGATCGTTTCCAGGGCTACGGCTTCGGCGGCGACGATACGGAGGAGACCCAGATCTGGATCTAGATCTTGATCTGGAGTGGGAAGCAGAGTACGATCGTGACCTGGATCGAGTTCGTGACCGTGATCGTGACCGTGACCGAGATCCTAATCTCTGTCCTGTCCTCTCGTCTCCTCCACGACTTCTGCCTCTTTGCTTGCTATGGTCGCCTCTGAGATCCGTTTTCCTGGGGCGAACAAGTCGTTTGCGCCTCTCTGACGAATTTTTGTAGTATTCATCCAGTATTCCAGAGTGCCAGCCTTCATCGCTCGGTTGCGAAACGGCTTTGAGCTCTTGAAAGAACTCATCCAAACTATCCATTGTTGCCATAGAGACGTCTTTCTGCTGCAGCGCGACTGATACCTTGGCAGGTAATGGCTCGTAGTAATCGCTCTCTGCCTATTGGCCAAAGGGTGGAGTCAGTACATTTGTCATACAAAGGAAACTCATGAGTTGCCGTTGACAGAGCGCATACTTGCCTCTATTTTCGAGATCATAAGAGCTGCCGGCAGTTCCTTTGTATAAGCATCCCGATGCGTCGGAGCTGGTGGTGGTGGAGGAGGAGGAGGCTGGGGCATTTGATGGTGTGCATTCTGGTCATGATGTTGCGGGCGGGATTGGTTGAGAAGTGGTGGAGGTGAGTGTTGATATGGTGTGGATTGGTGATAGCCCTGTTGATGTGGAAATGATGTTTGACGTAGCTGTGCACCTGGATATCCGTGGTTGCCGTCCAGAGGTTGTGTTGGTGGATGTCCTGGAGAGGCGAAGGGAGTAGGGCTTGGGAGCCCTGCAGGATGTTGCCGTGGTTGCGCCTGAGGAAGCTGCTGATGATATTGAGGTGAAGGGCCAACGCCTGGGATTGATCCAGCTGGAAGAATCGGGGGTCGCTTGACATCCAGTTCCATTGCGGCGATAATGTGCGGTGGAAAGTATTCTGCTGATCTCCAGATACCGAGGACCTTCATGACCCGTTGACGCTGTGCGTCGTCGATCCCTGGGTAGAAGTAGGCCACGCGTAAAAGAGGTACCAGATGCGGCAAAAACGCGTCCTTGACCCACCTTTGCTGGTTTCGTTCACTAAGTTATATCAAACTCGGTTAGTCATCACTGACGCTAGTAATCATGATACATGTCCAATGAATTGGGGTTAGTACCTGTGCGAGATGATGTCGTTCACCAGATAAACGATATGCAGCTTGTCGCTAAATGTTGTACGCGTAATAGCCACGGCGACCAGTGCTCTTGCCAGATTGTCGTATTGTGGCGGATTTTGACAGTTTTGCACAATCCAGCTCTTTCCAGCCTATGTTTGTATTCAATGAAGCCATAGTTCGGTACGGTTAACGCGATCTCTCTCGTCTTTGAGTACAATGTATAATGTACTGAGCTCTTGTAACTGACCTGGATATTCGCCTGCGAGCAGTCTCTCATCAGTTGCACCAAAATGTCTTCCAGCTCTCTGACATCAGCAGGACCGAGGTCACCATGTTGGAGTGCGAATGCTTCCAGGGCCGCATAGACAGGGTCGTCGGGAATCACTAGTCCCTGTGCGAATGGCTGTTGCTGTTGCTGTTGCTGGTGCTGGTATTGCAGCTGTTGAATCGGAGGCTGTGGAAATGACGGATGGTGTTGGAACTGTTGGTGATGGTGTTGGCGTTGGTAAGGATGCTGCTGCTGCTGCTGTGGATACTGCTGTTGTTGTTGGTGAGGTGGGTATGGCTGCTGATGCCGCGGGAAGTGTCCATGTGGCTCCATGGTTGTTTTTCTAAGCTGTGGGCATGGGAAAACTTTTTTGTTGATCGAACACGAACACTGTTCGATTTTGAGTTCAGTCGAATGTCCCTGTCCTCTCCCTCTGCTCCGAGCGTGTGATTGGCTGCAGTTGGCAGGTGTTAGCGAGTATGGGCCAGCCTCTCCGTTTCACCTGACAGACACAGAAACACACACCAACTGTCTGCGTGCTTTTTGCTCTTCTCGTCATCATTCTCTCTCAATCTCACTCGCTCCACTCTTCCACCCCCTTCCTTCTCCACACACGTCTCTTGTCTCATCCGTCCCTCCCTCCCTCCAATCTCCTCTCATCCGCCATCCATCCCCACAGACAGCCACACGGACAAAGCAACACAGAAACTAGCTTCCCCAGCCGTCATCGCCTCCCTCGTCAAAAAAAGTACCTTTTTTCCCAACCAATTTCCAATCCCAGCTGCCGTGCTGCCCATCCTTCTCCACACACATACGCACACCTCACACATACTCTCCCACCATCTGCTCATTTTCGCTGTTATTTTAATTAAGCTTGTGTTTCGCTACTCCACAGCCCCTTCTCCATTCGACCGTATTCTTCATTACGTTCTTCAGTGTCTATTCCCATCAATCTGTGAGTTCTTGTGGGACAAACGTCTCGCATTTTTTTTTCTTTCTTTGTCTTGATGTGAGACACAGGCACACTTTTTGCTGTCCATCTCCCTCGGAACCAGTTCCCTGCATCGACAATCGGTCATCCCATGGGCACTTTTCATCATCCTTGTACACTCAAATAGCCTTCTATCAAATACTAACTTCTTCCCGATACCTTCTCTCAAACTCCAGTCAAGATTCCCCGTTCTGTTTCCGCCCATGAACTTTCCATCGCTGCTCTCTGATCATGAACAAAGGGCTTTCTCCGAGTTTCTGAACCAGCTGGCACAGGAGGACACATCTGGCCAGCCCAAGAACGACCACAACGGACCTCCACCCGACCCTTCACTCACGCAACAGCAGCAGCAGCAACTCCAGTTACAGTTGCAGCACCATCTGCACCTCAGGCAGCTCCAGCAGCAGCATCAACAACAACAGCAACAACAGCCACTTGGTCATATCGGTGGAATGCCTTCTCTTCCAAGACTACCATCGCTCATGATGCCTGCTGAGCAGACGCCACAGCAACTTGCCCTTGCACAGCAGCAGCGTGATTGGATCCAGCAAATCAGTTCAAACCCGCTACTAGCACCTGGAGGAGTCATCAACCCGCACGCCATGAGCCAAGCTATGCTCCAGAACCCTCTTTTGATGGCGCAGGCCAACGCCATCTCGCAAGCCATGGTGCTTGCTCAGCAGCAACAGCTCCAAATGCAATTGCAGCAACAGCAGCAACAGGAGCAGTTGTTGCAGCAACAACATCAGCATCTGCAACAGCAACATCAGCAACACCAGCAACAACAGCAACACCAGCAACAGCAACAACAGCAACAACATCAACAACAACAACAGCAGCAGCAGCAACAACAGCATCAACAACATCTTCATCCATATGCTTCGCAACAACAACAACATCCACAGCCACAGTCAATGCCTCCTCCTTTCCATCCTCCACACTCTCAACATCATCAACATCCTCAGAATGACTTCTCGCAACAAAAGGTCCCCACATCCAACGGAGATCGCGACGGCCCTTCGCCTGCAAAGAGTACCAAATCGTCAACAAAGCGCAAGTCAAAAACGGATACAGTGTCAAATGGAAAGGAAGCAAGCGATTCCAGATCATCCAGCCCGTATACTCCGCCAATCCAGAATGGCCACCATCACTCACAATCGGATCCTACGTTGGCGGTGTCCAACAACAACATGGATATGGGCAATGGTCCAGCTGAACCACACCAGGATTCTTCTACGAAGCAGGAGAGCGATGCAGAAAATGAGCCGGCACCATTGCCAAAAAAGACGGCCAGGCGCAAAGGTTCAACCGCACGGTCCGCATCCATGGACGGCCCAATTTCGTCAGGATTGGTGGCAAAATCTGCTCATCGGTCAAGTCGGGATGGATTTGATCCATTGCAGGGAGGTCGGAGAAAGGTGAAATCCGAAAACAAGGACAGTGCGTCACAACAACATGATGCGGGACTGAACAGGGAGACAAAGGACGTCAGCGAGGAACCCGGTACACCAACGCAAGGAGTCCACAGTGACGTTTCAATAACACAGTCCTTTAAGGATGCCAAAAAAGAAAATTCTCCTGCCACCAGCGATCCTCCGGTCAAGGCAACTAAGAAACCGCACCACGAGCTGTTGACAGAAGCAGAGAAGAAGGCCAATCATATTGCATCGGAGCAGAAGCGGCGACAAAACATCCGTGTTGGATTCGACTCTTTGGTAGAGATTGTGCCAACTTTGAGCGATTGCCACCGCAGCGAAGCCGTTATTCTCCAAAAATGTAAGTCATTATTGCTCAATTTCGACACGCAAACATGCTGACGAACCTGGTCTAATTCTTTCGTCCTTGCTTTTTTCATTTACGTGAATCAGCTGTCGACTACATCCATCGTCTGCTGAACCAAAAGAGCGAGCTCAAAAACAGAGTCCGCGAGCTTCAAGCTAATCTAGGCGATCCTCTGGACGATCTTGATTCAGTATGCGCTTCTCTACACTTCTCTTTCAAACCTGGCCTCGCGCAACGCAATTGTGGACGATCCTAGTGGCTAACCATTTCGATAATTGATACTCCAATACTATTAGGAAACGGAAATGGACGTCGAGCAAGACTAGAAAGCTTGGATCATTACGTATACCACCATTTAGCACAACCACCATCCCCTTCGCTTGTAAAAAAAAACTCACCACCAACCCATAATCACAAATTGAAAATTAAAAGTGACTGCGCTCTGTTGTCCTGCGAACAGCCATCCGACCACTATCCACAGAAGTTCCATGTCCATTTTCATTTTCGAGGTCCCCTTTGCATTCCTTCCGCCCACCCACCTACCCACTCACACACAAACTCAACTTCACACGCAACGCCTTCCATCCGAAAACCATATTATTCTTTTCTCTTTCTAGCCTTGGTCTTATTCCACAATACCTTGTTGCGCAACAACATTCCTGCAGAAAACCTACGAAACCCTGGAAACACGCATTAACTGCTTTCACCATCCCCACTGTCGCGCATTCTTCATTGACGATCCCACATTCATGAACCTCCCTGGTTAAACTCCGTCAAAGAAACGACAGTGAAATAGAAACGTCTTCGGGCAACAAAGCAGGTACGATATGGACCGTCTTGTTCCATCATGTTCCACGAGGTTCTGTAGGGACACGTTGCGGCAATCTATTCGAGCCACTTCTATAGCCGATCGCATCTTTTCCGCTTGAAAGTCGTCGTCGAAGCCAGAAAATATACACGTCACTATGAAAGCCCGACTGATTGGTGAAAGATAAGGCACATCTTCGCGGGACAGACAGGCCATCCAAATTAAACAAGATGACCATATTGACCGCGGACGATTTCGTGGACGGACGATCTTAAAAAGTGTGGTATTGCAGTAGAAAAAGATTGAAGGAACTAATATCTACAATTGAAATATCCTCCCAATAGCCTCTCGAACGCGCTTTTGCCTTGCTCGACATCCCAACCATGGCAAATAATGTGAACAACAGACAATCCAGCAACTCATCCTCACCTCTGCGATCCCCAAGAGAGAATCAGCGCTACTCAAGGACCACTCTCTGGACGGATCGCAACAATGATGGAGGACCTGGTTTTCACTCGATCCAGATGGGCATGGACAGAGGCCGAGATACTGGACAGCCCTTTCCGTCGGGCTTGTCGTCACTAAACATTGCCAGCAGGAAAGATCGACCACTCATGCGAAACACTACAGTCATGACCCTGCACTCTGACTCTGAATCAGAACTCGAGGAAATCTCGGAAATCGATTTCATTGAAAGCGACAACGACAAGGAAGACCACACAGCTCCTCCAGAACAAACCTTCATGTTTGACGCACACGTCTCCAGCATATCCTCCCATGGCGGCCTTTCGATCAACGAGAGTCATTTCACTTCCTTGAGATCTGATGCTGAAGGCAGCCCTTCGTATTCGACTCACTCCAAAAAATTTGTCTGGCGGCCACCAGAAACATCTGAGGAGGAGCTGGATGATGACTTTACCACGGACGACGATCGGAGCTCTCATATAGGTCCTGCAGAGATGTTCAATAGGGATAGCGAAATGGAGAGCGAACTGGAGAGCGATGAAGAAGCCGAGGACAACGATCAGAGCGGCGACTACGACTCCAACGATCATCATTCAATGCGAGATGCTCTGGGCAGCTATCTCCTTGCACCCATGGGATTCGACGACGAAGAGAATGCCGGTGCTCCGACAGGAATGGAGGGTTATGTCGAAGCTGCGGAGCGATTCCAAATCTTTGCTGGTGTCAAAGAATTTGATGGTAAGAGCTCGCCTCATTCTGGTCCCAAGGCAGGCAGTACTTGACTAACGCGATGCACTTTCAAACAGAATCGGACCAAATTGGCTTGGAAGACAATCACCCATATCAAGTTATCCCCAAAAGCAAAAAGCGTGACCACGAGCGAATCATGGAGAACAAGCGCAGGCAGGGCAAACTGCTTCTAGTATCTCTTCTCGACAACTTTTGCTTACTCTACGATCAGAGCCCTGAGAGGAACCGAAAACTGTTCTACGGTAAGACACCTCGGTTTAAGATATTAGGGATGTCGAAGATCATGTTGCAGTTCGCAGTTACTAATACACTTAAGCGATTCTTGCCACCCTTCAACTAGTCATCTGCAAGACCCTGAGTAACATGGGCATTATTGACGAGGAATATTTGGAAGAGATGAGTGCCGTGCGTTCATCCTACCAACGAGCCTTCCGATCTCTAGTCTTGTCCGCTCTGACGTCCATCAAACAGGAACAGATGATCTTGGAGAGCCGCAGGATCATGGCCCCTCCTTCAACGCCCACGGAACACAAGGATGACCGCAGAGGCAGTCGTGGGACAGATATGACCTCGATCCACAGTAGCCAGAGCATCACCGATTCGATCTCGTCCAAAGGAATCGTGCCCTCAGCCTATCTGCACACGCCCCACGTAGCCAACACAGCATTCCCAACAGCGCCCTCCATGATGCGGACACTTTCATTTGGCGACATGTTCGACAACGACCCCACCCGGTACAAGCACGACTTTGTCGAAATCTGCAAGTTGGGCAAAGGTGGTTTCGCTAGTGTGTTCAAAGCGCGGAACAAATTGGACGGGATCGAGTACGCCATCAAAAAAATCCGCCTCCGAGGAGGTGCCAAAGTGCGGTACGAAAAGATATTTCGGGAGATCAAGTTTTTGGCGCGTCTGGATCACAAGAATGTCATTCGTTACTATTCTTCTTGGCTCGAGCATGCCGACTACCCGATGACCAAGCGAGAGATTTATGGCAGCGACTTTCTCGACTCAAAGACCGATCTCGATGATGACTATGACGACGAGTACGGAGACGAAGATGACTACGATACCAACACGATGAGCTTGTGTGACGACGCTTCACTACCTAACCGTCCACGGAGAAAGAGCATCGACTACTTTGGACCTCATTCTGAGCAACACGGAGATCATCCTGATGAACTTTCGATGGGCATCGTCTTTGGGGAGGAAGAGGACAGCACTAGGGGTATCGACTTTGACGAGTCTAGCAAGGGCTTCAGCGATCTTGACGATGCAGGTCACCCCATAGAGTTCATTGGCCATGTTGGCTCGTCGGAAAGCCTACCGACCCTACGAGTTACCAAGTTGGCTAGCACCGACATGGAGCGAACGCATTCAGCATCCTCAACCCTTACCAGCCGAAACATTCCGATGATCAGGAATTCAACCCATGGGCGCAAGCATAAGTCGCCGTCAGTCTCACAAGAGATGCAGGGTAAACCCTTGGCTTGGGAGCTATCCGAAGGAGGGACAAGGAACGAAGCTAATGCCGACCAATCCAGCCATCAAAGCAGCGCCCATTCTTTTTCGGCACTGTCGTCCTCCATCGAAGAGATTCAACGTTCCCTACCAAACTCTTACTCTGGATCCGGACTCGGCTCGCGCTACCAGCACTCGCAGGATCATGCACTTGAGAACTTAGAGGACGAACGAGTCTTCCGCCCGTTTTCCTTCCCGAAGCAGCCCAACAGGGCCGATTTTATCGGAGGCGGGTTAGGGGAATTGCATGGCATGGGGTCATATCGCTCAGGCGCAGATCCACATAGGAACGCTCGCAAGAGCACTGGCCAAATGATCACACGCGACTTGACTCTGTTTATTCAGATGCAGCTCTGCCAGACGACCCTCCAAGACTACTTGGTGTACCGGAATGAACGGCCCTCGGAGCCTTGGAAATCGCGACCGGAGCCGGCCAAGAGACTCAGTAAATCCGACCGCTTTGGGATCCTGTTGTCCTCATCTGATCTGGCGGACCAAAAAACGCACAGTACACCAGGATCGCCTCTCGAACAGACATGCCACAAGGACCTTGTGGACCCAGCCGTGAACCAGTATATCTTCCGAGCGATTGTGGAAGGTGTCGCTTACATTCACGGCCAAGACATGATCCATCGCGACCTCAAGCCTGGCAACATCTTTTTGGGATTGCCCGCTGGAATGGAGTTTCAACGATCTCACTCTCAACCGCAGGAACAACAGAGTACATCTGAAGCATCTACACATTCAGGAATATTGACAACACGGTCCATCTCGTCTATGTGTCAAGGACAGGCGTCCCAATTATCCCCTGGACTTTCCTCCCTTTCACTCTCAGGAGATTCGACCGTCCCAGAGCCATTGACAAAGGAGCAGATCCAAGAAGAACTATTCATGAACATTGAGAACATGGTCCCCAAAATTGGCGACTTTGGCCTGGTCACGGACATGGAGGGAAGTGCATCCACTGATGGAGACGCTCCTGACCCATCAAGCTCGCAACACAGCCTCTCCCAAAGTGGATCTTCCAAACCGGGACACCCGCTTCTGAGGCGCCACAGCTCTGCAGGTAAGAAAGCCAAGTGTTTGAAAACAATTTAGAAGTAGCGTAGTCACCGAATATTGACTCACATTGTTGTATCGTCATAGTCACCACTGGATCGAGGTCTTCCCGGAGCAGAACCACCGCGGTGGGCACGATCACTGTAAGAACAATCAACAAAAATCATCTTCATTCATATATATATATATATATATATATATATATATATATATATATATATCCAATGCCAATAGCTAAGCTCAAATTTGACTCTTTGGGAACATAGTACGCATCCCCCGAACAGCTGGCCCGCCCCAACTTAGGTTACGATCAGAAAGCCGATGTTTACTCTTTGGGCATCATCTTCTTCGAGCTTTACCACCCGTTCTCGACCTTGATGGAGCGCCACGCTGTCCTTCGCACCCTTCGCAATGGAGAACTGCCACCAGATTTTGTCAGCCGTTGGCCCAAAGAGGCCGCCTTTGTCCTTTGGCTGATGGCGGAAGATCCTCGAATGCGGCCCAGCGCCAACGAGATCCTCGATTTTGAATTGATCCGGAAGCCCAGGGAAGACTCACTTCCAACGTCGTTGGAGACCGAAGACAGTCATGGTAAACGCACTTCCGACAGAGGCAAGGACCTGAATGACCAATTAAATGCCGCCACTGCCGTTTTGCATGGACTGGGCCTGACCACTGCTTCCACAGGACTCGACGACGGGAACGGTGGCTCGGCTTCACCAGTCTCTGGAGACCTGTGCGAAAAGTGCAAAGCGCGCCGTGTAGCCAAACTATCAAGGAAAGAAACTGACAAGGGCAGGAGTGGTTCAGACTATCGATCTAAGGACGACGTTTCTCGCTCGACAAGCAGCCGTAGAAGCAAGTTGTCTAAGCCAATGAGTAACTCTGAGACAGATCTTCGGCGGCTGGAGAAGGAGGGAAGTAAGGTCAAGAGACTGGAGCAGTCGTTGTCAGCAATGCGAGCCGAAAATAGAGCGTTACTGGATCGGATCCAGGAGCTAGAATATGAGAAGTCCATGAGCTGGAGGTCTGCGCCTTCAAGCGAATAATAGACGCACATAGACAAAACATGTACATATACACCATTCCCAAAATTGTGTTTGGAGACCTTTGTTTTCGTGGGAGGAGAGGGTATATCCACAATGCTTGTTTTCTACTCTAAGGTGGCGTGAGGTGATGTCTAAAGAAAAGGGTTGTCTCGGTCCGCAGCATCTGCATTTGATCCTGTTCCTGAGAGAGTATCGTCAAGGTTGGTTGCCGGATTCTGCGCTGGAGATGGGGTTATTAGTGCAGGAGGAGGCGTGCTCCGATGACGTGGCTTGAAAATGAGCACAATAAAGAGGCCCGCAATGATCAACATGAGAAGAAGGATGATCTTCCTGTTCCTGGCCTTCTTTTGGTACTTTTCTCCTTCATCAAGCTCATAGACAGCATCCTGCATATGAACCGCAGTCTGCTCCACATTGAAGTCAATTCGATCCAAGAGCGTGCCCTGATCGATCACCATGGTCTGAAGGTCCTTGAAGATATCAGCGAGCTGAAATATTGACCGTGAAATATGGTTGATCTCCTGTTCCCGCTGTGTAACTGATGCATTCGACTGCTCCGCAAATACTTGCTGTGCACTCGTAAAGCCCTAAAATGAGGTAGTTAAGAAGTTTAGAGGTTAGTAACGAAGCGGATGAAATCTGTTCCAGCTATCTCTAACACTAACACGTGACTGGAGAAAATGGACAAACATACACTTTCACCGTCAGAGCTCTCTGGTATTGAGGTGTCGCTCATGGGCTGAACACCTGAAGAGAAAATGTCTTTGTTCCTGAGCTCCACGCCTCGCATTCGCTGCATATACGTGTTTTGCTTTTGACGGAAGGTACCCGAGGCATCCTGAACTTTTTGGGCGAGGCTCATTTGTACGTTCCTGGACATGACTTGCTCCTGGTTAGAACTCGACTGCCTCGACTCATTGTTGATCCGCTTTATCCAACGCTGACACGTGTGGAATTGCTATGAGGAAATGGAGCCAACAATGTAGTGTAAGAATGAAATAGAAGACCCAGATCCGACCGTGAACATCACGATGTATACCTGTGTGATTTCATCTGTCAAGCGTTCGATATCACGTTCTTCCTGGATGCGATCATCGAATCCTGGCAACAAGTGCTTCTTATGCATAGCATCGAGTTTTTGAACTACGGTATACAAGTGAAGAGTACAGGCGGGTTAGCCTAACGAGAGCGACCCTTGATTCACGGTCACCATAGGTACTTCACGCCATATGTGTCGTACCATTTCCTTTGATTCGCTCCAGCTCCTCGTCCACTTCGTCCACGATATCGACCCTAACAACCGCCAAGCCCAAAATAACTCTGTTAGCTGACTTCTGTCTTTCTTCATCCTTGATGGGGCATGTGTTTGTCGTGAGACACAATACCATTTAGGTGGGAGCATCATGAGTTCAATGGTGGTCTCAGCACTGTCCATCAGCCCAAGCCGCTCATTGTCGCCGTAGCTGTCCTGGCTAGAGATGGATGAGCCGAGGAGAGATGACTGGTGCTGCTGCTGTTGGTTGTATTGCTGGCGAAGCGTGGCTGCATGAGACCCTGAGTACGAGTTCCTGAACTGGAGGAAGAGGAGAGTCCTCGAACGAGTAGCCATGGTGTGATGAGTGAGATGTTGTGTTTCTTTAGTTGAACGTTGGAGGAGTGATGGGCAAAGGGAGTGAATGAAAGGATTGACTGTCGTTCGGACACGATGAGCACACGAGAAGACAGACAGACCCATTCCAATCCACCTTCCCCATTTGGACAAAGAAAATGTGACTGTCACTATTTGAGTCTCGTTTTTTCCTTCACTCTCAAAAGCAAAGAGGGAAAAAAAGAAAAATACCTCTTTCTCACCAACCTCGTACAAACACATTCGATCCTTCATTTCGAACATTGCTCCCGTTGTTTGTGCCAGAACGGTTCTCGCCAATATTCCGCCCTTGACCATCGCTCACTGGTCGTTTCGGCCATCCACTCATTGTTACTCCCCCGCACGTTTGCTTGCCAGATCACTCCATTCTTCCTCTGCGCCTCCTCCCGCTTTTGCTACGTCCCCAACGCGACTTTTTGCAAAGAAACCTTGCTCTACTACAAGAGCCATTTCGATCTCTCTTGCCATTCGCAGTACCCCCATCGTATCGCCAAGCCCCTACTGTTACCAGCAAACTAGCCGCTTCTCAACCTCAAACCGATCCAGCATGAAGGCCTATCTACAAGTTCTTAGCACCGGCACGGCCGACTGCTCACCCTCCATCATCCTCCACTTTGACTCGCAAAGATATATGATCAACTGTGGTGAAGGCACACAGCGCCTATGCATGGAGTCTAAGCTGCGGTTTTCCAAGCTTCAGACAATCCTCTTCACTCGGAATCATTGGGAATGCTTCGGAGGTGTCCCAGGTATTACATAACTCTTGATCAGGCAAAAGTCTAGTGTATCCAGTCGCGCTGATCTAACCTCAGCACAAAAATACTTTGTATAGGAATGCTACTGACTCTGTCGGATGTTGGTTTGCGCAACATCAAGCTACTTGGAGGCGAGAATTTAACCCATGCCATGACCTCAACGCGCCACTTCGTCTATCGCAACACGATGGCGGTCGACACTTTTGAGTTTAGCCAAGATAACAACAAATACCAGGATGAAAACTTGAGGATCACCTCTGTTCAAATCCTTCCAGAGAATTTTGAACGTTCAGCGCCTCGCGAATGGCCATTGACAAAGTCTTCTGTTCAGTCGCCCAACGGATCACCCTCTGGCTCTCCTTCAAGTTCGCCTACTTCCGCTCCCCAGACCGCAAAAATTGTGGTCCCAGAGCTGGCGCCGAATGGTGTCCCTGTCGTGGTCGGATCCAAACGCAACTCGGATGAAGTTCAATCACCAGCAATAGAATCCATGGAATCGCCTATGGATATCAGGAAGCGCGTCCTCGGTAATATGTTCAACGTCAGCAAGTTTGGCAACCTCACCCTGCCGACAAAGAAGGCTAAGAAGGACCCGCGAGCAAAGTCCAGCACCTCGGATGGACAGACGGATGTTGATATGATCCTGGCCTCACAAGCAGCAGCAGCAGACACAAATGATGGAAAGACTTGTGGAGGAAAACCGAGAGGGAGCTACACTGATCTGCCAAGGACAAGCCCCATCCCGACGGCGATCAGCTATATTTTCCAGTCACCAGACTACGTGGGCAAATTCAACAAGCAGGCCGCCCTAGATCTTGGCGTCAGGCCCGGAAAGCTGTTTGGACAGCTCGTTAACGGCAAATCTGTGGAGTCCACCACCGGAGAAATGGTCCACCCTCACCAAGTCATCAGTGGAGCGCGACCAGGACGCGTTTTTATGGTTGTCGATTGCCCAGATCTCGGGTACCTCTCAAACTTGGTCCAGGCCAGCGAGTTCTCCAAGTTCCAGAAGGGATCTGAAGGCTTGCAAGCCGCCTGCATTGTCCATTTAGCCGGTCATGATGTTGTCAGCCACCCACAGTACAAGGAATGGATGCTGCGATTTGGGGAGGAGACCCAACACATCATGGCCAATCAAGAATACTGCTCGCAGAAGCTTATCTGGAGAAGCCAGTCTCAGGGATGCTACAAGCTGTCAAAGCTGGACTCGAACATTTTCCCAGTGCCATACTACGATAATAATCCTGTCCATGCTCTGCAGGAGGACCTCAAGGATGTACCTGTCAAGGCATCACTGGCTGAGAGCATGATGACGTACATTCTGGAACCCTCAACAGGCGTAGATGAATCAGAGGTTGTCAAGCCTATGACCCTGGACCCCAACTATGACTCGTTGAAGGATCACTCTAAACAGTATCTACGGGAATATTATGAGCTCTCGGAAAAGGCTCAGCAGGATATTGCCGCAGATGCGGCATCGACTCTGGAGGAGTTCCCTGGTCGGGATGTGGTTCTCACAGCACTCGGCACGGGATCTTCGCATCCCTCAAAGTACAGAAATGGTAAGCAGTTTTTGGTTCCACAAATGCAAATGTGACGTTTCACCTTAATACCATTATTAATGACGTGTCTTGCTTTATTTTTATACATAGTCAGCGCAACGCTTCTAGAGATTCCTAGGGATGGCACCTTCTTGCTGGACGCTGGCGAGGGCACATATGGACAAATGTTCCGACAGTTTGGCGGTTACAGGAGAACCCCAGATCAGAAGAACTCGGTCGATACCCGTATTGAGAACATGAAGGGCATTTTCATCTCCCACTTGCACGCCGACCATCACCTCGGTATTGTATCCGTCATTGACCGTTGGAACAAGGTAAACGTTCAAGTATTGCTTTTTAAATGTTTCAAGTGCCTCAAAAGCGTGTCTAAAATAACTTTTCTTGTACTATTACGAAAAACAGCTCCGTCATGCCGACACAGAGCCATTGTATTTGATTGCCCCTATGCGATTTAACACATTCTTACAGGAGCTCTCGGATGTGCAGGACTTTGGCTACCACAACGTGAAGTTTATCGAGTCTGAAGACATTGTCTATTGGAGAGACCCTGCAAAAGACTGGAGGAAACAAAACGCCCGGCCAGCCATGAGCGACTTGCTTCGATCTTCTGGATTCAGGGATATCAGCACTGTGGATGTGATCCACTGCCCATGGTCTTATGGCATTAGCATGACTCACCAGTCCGGATGGAAGATTGTGTACTCGGGTGACACTCGGCCATGCCAGAACTTGGTCCAGGCAGGACACGGTGCAACTGTCCTGTTGCATGAGGCCACCTTTGAGGACGATATGCAGGATGAAGCGCTGAAGAAGAAACACTCGACGACACAGGAGGCGATTGCCGTCGGCGAGGGTATGGAGGCCCGGTTTACAATGCTGACCCATTTCAGTCAAAGATACCCTAAGTAAGTGGCCCTAATCAAGTTGTCCGATTTGCTCTTGTTCCAGCCTCTGCCTCTCCATATTCTAACCGTAACAACTTCCTGATTTTATAGAATCCCTCGCTTTGACCATGAAGACAAGTCTACACTAATTGGTATCTGTTTCGACCTCATGAGTGTGCCCTTGGGCCAGATCTATAAGTTGCCCAAGTTCTTGCCAGCCCTGCAGGTCCTGTACTCGGCACAGAGTGACGAAGCTAAGGAAGGAGAGGAAGAGAGCAATGACAGCGAGCTCAAAAGTTTGCAACAGGCCACTGAGTAGTCATCTTTTCACACGGTAATAAAACTTTAACCATCGCATGCACGTTCTCACGTTTCTGATGTAAGGCGTGGAAGAATGACAAATCGGAAAACGCAGGTACATTTTCAAGTGCTTTGCTCTCGGATTCGGTAGCACAAAGGGAGGCATACTGTACCGTTCTACGGCCGAACAGGCATAGCTGCCTTTGTCAATGTTTCGTCAATATCAATCACCCCTACTATTTCTATGTGAGAGAGAGATTACTGCCAGTCTCATGAATATGCATGGTCCATTTGGACGAATTAGGATATTAGTCTTTCCTATAGGACACACGTGCGTGTATCGCCTACATGGACATCAAAGCTACCTCCACCCACCAGCCTGGAATATCGCACACATACTCATGCTACTTTTTTTCCGCTCAATCTCACTGCATCTAAAAACCCTTCATCCCTTGGACAGCCTCGGAAACTGGGTTAGCTTGGCAACATCGGCCTGACTGTGGTTGAATACATGTCATTTGAAGCAATTAGTATCTAACCTGCTAATCCAAGAGATCGGGTACCATTTCGACAGACCGAAGCCTGAGAGACGTTCTCTCTGATCACCCACCAGAAACGGTCAGCGCAGCGGGGCCATCGAAGGCAATACACTTCACACAAGTTGTCTGGTGGGAAATATGGTCATGGTGGTATGCCCTGTAGCTATACATTTCAAAGCCAATAATGCGTAGTGGTATCAAGATGTCAAATACATGGGGAGGTCAACAACATCATTGCAACCCTTGAGAGTTAGTCTGCGATGGCACCCAGTTAGCCAATTTTCCTCCTGCTCTGCAAAGCAAAGGAGGAATTTGATCCCAAGTCCATGCTGCCCACACAGCTTGCACCTGTGGCAGGTGGGTGGCACTCTTTTTTTTTTTTTCCTCGGTACGTTTTTCTTTTGGACCATTTGTATGGCACTTGTTGATGTCTGAATACTCCTACTGACTCTTTTTCTTCTTTTCATTTTTTTTTTTTTGCTCCGCATGCTGCCTCTGATCGGGACTGATGATCGAGTACCAATGGCATCAACCATGGAAGCAAGGAGGAAACCACAAGTAAGGACATCAGCAAGGAAGCATGCTAATAGATCCATTATTTGTCCACAGCAGCTCACTCTAAATACTATTTTTCTATCAAATGGCAGCATCACAATGTCGATACATCTGAGATTGGAATGTCATCACCCATGCTAAGACGCCACTGAGTGCGTCACTCATCTGAGAAACTCGAAGGTTTTCCTTACTGCTTGCAGTGGATTACTGGCTGTTGAGCAGTTCAGTGCAAGAGAAAGAATTCGGCACATTTATTCTGTCAATTTTTCGTCTATATGCAATATATCCTCTTCTGCATCAGCCTGGTCTTCTAGACCATCCTTAGCCTCCTCTAAGGTCTCAGACAATTCTTCCTGTGGCTTGTCATAGATGGGTATCCTGCCTCCATTCTTGATGCTCTTCTTGATGTGTTCACTGTATTCGTTTAAGGAGCCTTGGTCCTTTTGTTCCAGAACCTCCACGTCGATCTCAGCCATCATGTTCGATAATTGTGACGGTATCCTATGGTCCAACTCTTCTCCTTGCAGATGCTCCGAAGCTGAATCCTTGGTTCCTGATAATGTGTTGGCAGTTTCCAGTGGGTAGTTGAAGGATGTTAGTTGCAATGATCCAAAGTAGCCTAGGAGTGCCTTCCCTGATTCTGATTCCTTTTTCGCTGGCTTGCTATTCCCACCGTTGCCGTTCTCGCTGTTCTGTAGCCGCGGGGCTTCCTCCATTTGATGAACCTTGAGCATATGTCCCGATAGCTGGGCAATCCTTTGTGGAGTAATCAGTGCCCTTGTACCAGTCTTTCCAACAGATGCCTTCTTGGTATCCAGAAAAATCGGCGTACACTGAATGGGTTCAGGAGCCGGTGGACGGATGACACGAAAGGCAGGATCGATACATAGGCGAGGCGAGTTAATGACAATGACATAGGAGCATATCGTCGGTTCTGTCACTGCATGAATGCGGTCTTCTGGAATGAGAGCACATTGGTACTGCAAGATGGTCAGAGAACAAAAACAAAATATCATATTTAGTAAAATAAAAGCATGCAGCCAAGATATACACGAGACTGACACTCACATGGACTCGGATCTGGCGAGGTTGGTTTGTCAGGATACAAATGTCGCCATGCTCCCATGTCTGGACTAGATAGTTGCGATCGTGTTTCGTCTCAAACTCGGTCTTGGCTTCTTTTCTCGACCATGAAACGAGCTTTGTGTCTTTGTGTTCCTCCAAGGACTTGGGACCCTCGAGTAGAGGACGGAAACGACCAAGGACATAGACAGGAGCATATTTGTGTGGCTGTCTGTTTTCGTCCGTGTCGGCTTCATAGTATTGACGAATAGCGCCCTTGTAGCAGAACTCGTAGGTCCAAGATCTGTATGACTTGAAGGGAACTCCAAGAAGATGGTAAGCGTAAGTCAGCTGTGGCGTCCTCCAGACACAGGGCGTATCATTCCAGAAGAAGTGCACCTTACAGCTATGAGGCATTTGCCTTCGAGAGGATCCAGGAGTGTCAGACCACGGTTAATATGCCCTTGCTCTTCTTTCTCGATTTCTTGGCTCGTCCTCTTGACAAAGTTCTTTGTATTGCTGGGAGCACTGGGCACTCTACATGACCACCGTGACCCGTCTGGTTTGGTCATGACCACAGTGCTGTGTACATTCCTGGCCGCAAGCAGATTGTCGCTATGCAGGGCGCATGTCTGCTCGAGTTTGCATGTATTAGATAAGAAGGAATGGTGTCCATGTCCATTGAGCCCATATTGTTGCGATGGAAGGAAATAGTGTCAGCGTGGGAGCAATTGGCGGGCCGAGTAGTTCTTTTACAATAAGTTGTGCACAAAAACCCAAAGTGAAACCTCGTACCGTTGGATGGTGGCTGTTGGGGACGATGGATGAGAGGCGCAAGGGCTCTTGGAGGAATTGGACGCTGTATGTAGGGCGATCAAAGGCCAGATCTCGGTAGACCCACCCCACGGACAGGGCGACCACAGGGCTCAGACGCGAGAGCAGGGCGAGGAGGACCCACAGAGGGGGGTTGCTTGTCCTGTTAACGCGAGTCATTGAGCGAAAGGTTCTCGAGGATGAATGAGCTGGTTGAAGGAGTGCGGACGGGGATGGGTACGAGGATGAGGAGAATGTTAAAAGAGAATGAATGGTGGATGTTTTCTCTCATTGTTTTCTTCAGGGGTGTGGACCTGCGTGGGCATGAACTCGCCCCGCACGAATATGGTTTGAGTGGAAGAGAAAGAGGCGGGGTGGGAGGAGGGAGTGTGCACACATGGTGTGTGAGTGAGTGGGCGAGTGCGTGCGCGAGCGGTGAGAGGGTGCGTGAGCGAGGGAAACGCGTCACCCTCTCGCTGTGTCTGTGTGGGAGTCTGTTCTCTTTCTGTCGCCCCTTCTTTGTTCGAGCTTCTTGTTTGTGGGTATGTGGGTGTGTATTTGTGTGTCGTGTGCATTTTACCTTTTTTTTCTTCCTTTTCTCTCTTTCTTGTCTCCTCCCCTCTCTTCATCCAACATCCAAATTATCCAATCCAATCCAACCCAATCCAATTCAATCCTATCCAATCCTATCCACGCGCTTCCCGCAACCACTAACCAACGTCTCACTCATCAATCTGCTTCACTCACCATCAAAAAAGACACACACAGCTACTTTTTTTAATCAACGACCTTCTCTCAGTCAACGTCCTCCCATCCAACGCCTTGTCCCTGATTGTGTGAACGATTCAAGCAGGAGGAAATCGTTACACCTTTTTGTTCACACGCCAAACCAAACAACAACTATCCACACAAACCATCTCTGCTCCCCACCCGCACCAGCCCCAGATAAATGGCCGCCAACCAGCAACAACACATGGCGTAAGTATAGCACTACTCGCATTCTTCATTGCTTCCACGAGGAAATGCTCTTTGATTTTCTCACAACGGCTCATTCTCTCTCCATCTCAACTAGACACGAAAACGACAGCTGGAAGAAGCAGCTGAACCTACCAACAAAAGATTCACGCCCACAAACTGAGGTAAATTTACATACACTCCATTGAATGCTTTCGCGTTCAGTCGCCATCCAAAGCAGATCCGATGGACGAGTCTGATAAAAAAGGGGGGACTGGGAATATGTCAAAATGTCAGCGTTGCGTGCTAACTTGACGATGGTTGTTTCCACGTTTTTATAGGATGTCACCGCAACCAAGGGCAACGAGTTCGAAGACTACTTCCTGAAGCGCGAACTGCTGATGGGCATCTTTGAAGCTGGCTTCGAACGGCCCTCACCCATCCAAGAAGAGTCCATACCCATTGCACTCGCCGGCAGAGACATCCTCGCTCGCGCCAAAAACGGAACAGGCAAGACCGCCGCCTTTGTGATCCCCTCGCTCGAGAAGGTCAACCTCAAGAAGAACAAGATCCAGGCCATGCTCCTCGTCCCCACAAGAGAACTCGCCCTCCAGACAGCACAGGTCTGCAAAACCCTCGGCAAACACATGGGCGTTCAAGTGATGGTCACGACCGGAGGCACCACTCTCAAGGACGACATCATGCGCCTCGGTGAGACTGTTCATATCGTTGTCGGCACTCCAGGCCGTATTCTCGATCTGGCAGGAAAGGGTGTCGCCAACTTCAGCGAATGCACCACCTTTGTCATGGACGAGGCCGATAAACTTCTCAGCCCAGAGTTCTCTCCCATTGTCGAACAGTTGCTCACCTACTTCCCCAAGGAGCGTCAGATCATGCTCTACTCGGCCACTTTCCCTCTTATTGTCAAGACCTTCAAGGTAAAGGCCTACAAAATCAATTGCACCCCAGCATTCGTTTTGCTTTGATATCAAAAACAATGATCTAACTTGATGTTTTTTATTTCTTGCGGAAAACAGGACAAGCACTTGGTCAAGCCCTACGAGATTAACTTGATGGACGAACTCACCCTGCGCGGAGTGACTCAATACTACGCCTTTGTTGAGGAGCGGCAAAAGGTGCACTGTCTGAACACCCTCTTCTCCAAGCTCCAGATCAACCAGTCCATCATTTTTTGCAACTCAACGAACCGTGTCGAGCTTTTGGCCAAAAAGATCACCGAGCTTGGATACTCGTGCTTCTACTCTCACGCAAAGATGCTCCAATCCCATCGCAACCGCGTCTTCCACGATTTCAGGAACGGTGTCTGTCGAAACTTGGTCTGCTCGGATCTCTTGACCCGTGGTATCGACATCCAGGCCGTCAACGTCGTCATTAATTTTGATTTCCCCAAGAACGCCGAGACCTATCTCCACCGTATTGGTCGTAGTGGTCGTTTCGGTCACTTGGGTCTCGCTATCAACCTGATCACCTATGAGGACCGTTTCAACTTGTACAAGATCGAGCAAGAGTTGGGCACTGAGATCCAGGCGATCCCTCCAGTCATCGACAAGCGCCTCTACGTCGCCCCCTCCGCACTAGATGCCCAGCAAGAGATGCAGAACCAGCACGAGGAACAGCAGAAGCTTCTTCACCAGAAGCAACAGTTGCAACAGCAACAGCTGCAACAGCAACAGCAACAACAACATCAAAACCAGTTCCAGCACCAACAACAAATGAATCACCACCACCACCAACAGATGCAGTACCACCAATATCAACAGCACCCCCAACAGATGAACCACCAGCGCCCTCCACAGCAACGGCGCTAGAGATACTCTCCACTCTTACCTTTTTTTTCTTCTTTCCTTTCGATATCTTATTTGTTTTCTTTTTTCATTTTGCCTCAGTTCGCGATTTTTCTTTGCTGTCATATCGACTCCTCGGTTTAATCATGTATCTGTCTCTGTGTTCCTGTATAGTACAAAAACTAGCACACTTTTTTTTTAAAGTGTTGCCGACGAGGGTTTCTTGGGGTACGATCTCGTTCTGAGATGCCTTGACCAAGGAGGCAGTTAAAGTCCTTGGCATTTTTTTTTTCTTTTTTTTTTTTTAAGAAGTCTTTTTCCTTTTTTCTTTTTTCTTTTTTTTTTTTTTTTTTTTTTAATCTGTCCATGATAGTACGTTACTTTGCCACGGACAATAGCAAGGCGAATAAAACAAATGGCGGGTGGTTTTTTTCGTTGAGAGCGATAACTTCATGTTTGGTGGCGCAAGCTAGTCCCGTTTTCCATGGACCTGACAAGTGCAAAGTTCGCGTTGATGGTGCTACGGTTTCGCGGTCAAGTCGAAAGCCGCGTTTGATGGATCATGACGAGCCACCCGCTTGTTCTTGTTTTCTAAATTTGCTTCTTTTTTTTTACCTTCACATAACAACTCATCCGTCGATATCTCCTGACAGGCCTGGTTTGATGCCCGGGCCAGGCGCACTCAGAACAAAAATAATAGATAATGCATGGTATGTCCAAGTGGCTGATGGGTCCATACATCGTATCCCTGTTCCAGTTCTCTTCAAGTATCCCTGCTCTCAACCTGCATTGGCCATCCCTGGCTCTCCTTGATGGGGTGGGCATTGCAGTGTGACAGAGTCCCCTCACTCCGAGAAAACTTTGTGACCCTGCATCTGACTCATAAATACTGAAAGCCGTATGGCAATGCGAGCCGCTTAAACCCCTATCGACATTCTGCCTGACATGCGATATTGTTGGTACATCTGCTATTCAACATGGAAGGAGCCTAAAATTCAATAGGATCGTAACGATGGCCAAAATCGGATGAAAACTTGTAGAGACTCGAGTGTGAAGTCTCGTTAGTAGTCAAAGCGGGTTGCTGAGAGCCATTGTACAAACCAAGAAATGCCTATCTGCACATAACATACTCAATATGGATCAGACACTCCCTTTCATTGCAAGCGCAGGATCACGTCACTTTGTGAACGGACTAAACAGAACATGTCTGCTGGAACAAGTGAACTATCTGAACCCTGAAACTAGGAACGATTGACACCAGTCAGCCACTCAGTTCTATCCCTACCTAGTTTTTGTATTTGCATGCAAAGCAAGCCGACAGGTATAACAGAAGGCCCATCAATCAATCATCCTGGAGTTCACAATCCATCAAGGAAAGACGTAACAAACAAAGGGATCTGTTCCAACAACGAGCACTGCTCACCTTTCAGAGAAACAGTATCGTTCATATGTGAACAGAAAAAGAACAAATGACCATGTGGTGCCACTCTTTTAGCACTATGTGTCTTCTCCATGCAAGTATTCAAGCAGTAGCGCCTCAACAATAGCTGTCCCCTTTGGCATACAAAATGATTTCCATCGTCCATTCTTGAAGAGTTCACCTACACCCCAAACCAATATCGATTTTTGAAAGTCGAGAAGGTTTACAAGGAAACAGCAAAGAAAAAGAAAAAAAGAAAAAAAGGGCATGAGCAACCAGCCTCCATATCGTGCACACGTAGTCAGCGAGTGTCAACTGACGCATCAAATCACTGTCGAGATAAAACCGAGTCTAAAGTGACCAGGGTGTTGTAGCCAGATTAGATGCCAAGGTTTGTGAGATGTCCAAGTGGCTAACTGCACCTAATGGTGACTTGTCAAACGAGCGATGACATGGCAAGATATCTTCCATAGCACATGTGCAAATAATCAAGCCACAAAAGAAGTAGCTTCAAGATAGTTGATCGCCTAATCCAAGATGCTCACGCGGATGTCTTCACAAATAAGCAGGTGCGAAAAACGGGCTACAAGGTTTCTAGTAGCACTACCACGCGCCACACGTTCAAAAAGCATTCAAAGACTACATTTCAGAGAGTAAGAACTGACTGAGGTCCCGTGTGATCATTCAAAGTGGTCCATGGCAATACGAGAAGGTACAGGCCATAACCAGGATAAATAGCCAGCAAGGTGTCGTCACAGTTTAGCCTTCGTACTCAAGCACATGATGATCCAAACTCCAAAACGCACGAACGTATTACAGCAGCCCAAAAAATTAACAGCAAACGCAATCGCTACCCATGGCGCTTAATGTCAAGGCTAAGAGAGTGCCTGCTTAGCAGTCCTGCAACCAACAAATACGAAGTCATTACTGGTCTTGAAGTACCAAAGGAACATAAGAGCTCAACTTCCAATCCTGGGTCAGTATCCTAGGAGTTGAAAGAAAGTACCTCAACAACACCTATCGATCTTATACTTTTTTACATGATCTTCAACTGACACATCCTGCCGATACAACTCCAGTCCGCAAATAACCTCAACTCTGCGAGCCCATCGACCAACGACTCCGGGAGTTGAGGCTTGTCCGCAAACTGCTATCAGTGAACGCCATGTGGAGCTTGCCGAGCTGACGCGCGCAGATTGGGCTGCATATCCAACTGAACAAAAATAATATATTTCCACTGAAAAAAAAAGAGGTGCGACTAGTCAACATAAAGTGGTCTATGCATACGTTCCTGACTTCGAGAGTAGTGCCTCATACTCTCTCTACCACAATCGCTGCTGGCCCGTCGGACACTTGATGTTCGTCTAAAGGAAGATGACGTTGAAGATGAAGATGACCTTGGGGTAGTGCTGCTACGGCGATCTGGGTTATACCTGTGTCGCTTATCCCAGTTTCTCCTCGCATGAACGTGCTCATGATGGTCATGGCTGCTTAGGGTTGAGGCTGACGTCCCGCTGGTGCCGCCACCAGTAGCCCACTCGATCCCTAGATCTCCTTGAAAGCCAAGCTGTCCTGAAGGCGCTGAAGGCGTACTATTATCATCCCCATCCAGGTAGTCGTGGTATATGAAGTTGGATGATACGTGATCTCGGAGTCGCCGTAATGTTGTGATAAAAACAGAGAGTAGGGTTGAGTCTTGCATACTATCCAAGTATCAAGAATCAAAGTCAGTTGCATGATTAATGGAAATACTTTAGGTGGGGCGATAAATGGGAACAAGTAGACATACTTCGAGTTAGGATGAGATGTTGAAGTACTTGTCGATCGGGAAGTTATTCGTCTGTTCTTGGGGTGTCGACTGCTCTCGAGTTTAGATGGGTCCATGATTGTGGGTGTAAAGTGGATCTGCATGGGATCCAAAGGGTGGACTGAATGGACAAGGAGGCTTCGCCCTTTTCTAGTGGGTGAGTGAGATCGCTTGCGCATCTGGAGCCGCCGCAAAGTATCCAATGAGGCCGATGCCATGTTCTTTCTGATTTCTCCTAGTCGTGCGTCGCTCTCTGAGTCTGTTTCTTCCACCGCCTTTACAAATGGTGGAAGAGTGCATTCGTTGTGGCTGATACAAATCGCCCATGCATTCACAGCGTTGTTCTAGTTCATAAAAGTGTTGTTATGTTAATACCAATATACAGTGAAATGAACCACGTTTTGTCTTTAACTCCTTACCGAACAGGTGTCACCAACGGTGATGTTAAATCCTGAATCCTTCATGTCGGCGAAGACGTGCAGAGTCTGTTCGAATGCTTGAAGCCAACTGAGTTTGGAGGGTATACCAGCAATCATCTCGGTCAGCTCCTGTTCGTCAGCATCATACATCTTAAGTGCGCGGTTCGATTGAGTTCGAGCGGGTGCAGGAGTGACACATATAGGTGTGGATGAGAGTCGAAGAGATAGGCCCTGACAGTCATTATCAGAGAAATTGCTCTGAATGGGCGATGGGTGGACGGGACGAGAGGTGCTTCTTGAAGCCGACCCGGCTTGAACTTGAAGACTGGCAATATTTTGGATCACAGAGGCGAAATCGGACGATGAGATACGAGGCCGAGTGGTGTCGTGCTGTGGCCCAAACCGACGAAGCACAGACGAGGCACCCAAGGCGATGCTCTCGGGGCCATGGTCCGACCCATGGCCCGGCTCAGTTGGTAGCTGTGGGCTTTGTTCAGTAAAGTTACCAGAGCCATCATGGAGGGGCATCTGGTTTTGGAACCTCGGCTGGACAGGCGGGTTGGGCTGGAATAACGGGCCGGCAAAGGATGGTCGTGGCAAGTAAAACATAGATGTGGACGGGGATAACTCCGATGGCGAAGCCGGTCCTGATGGACGACGAAATGTTGGCGTGAAAAGAGAAATAGACTCCTCATCATCTTGAGACCAGACATCCAGCTCCTCCGAGTCACCAACGCTGTCGAGGCCTTCGCTGGTCAGATCAGAATACCCAAGAACACTTGTTTGCTCAAAGCTGCTCTCTCCTAAAGCCCTGGCGTCAACGGCCTGTGGACTGTCCAAAAGTGATGGAGGTTCTGTACTAGAGGCTGTGAGGACTTCGTCATATTCATCGGACGATATTGGTCTTCCTGCATCTGTAGAGGTGCTTTCAGCGTTCAAGGAAGTGTGGCGGTGATGGTGCTGGCCTAGAACAAACTGCCATTCTCGGGTTCGTTGTTGTTGTTGGTCGAAATACTGCTGTTGCTGACGGGCCCTTGCGCGAGCACTAGCCGTGTGTCGAATCGAGGCCCATTCCTGGCCCGAGGTCTTGTCAAGAATAGTGTCCTCGTTGAGGTATGAACGGTCAGAGGGTGTGGCTGTGGAGGAATGATATCTGGTCGCTCCAATTGTCTGGAGGGTTTGTGAGTCGTTGTCAGAGGCATGTCGATCTGTCGCAGCATGGCGATAATATGGGGTACGCTGCTTGTATGTCGCCATGGCTTGTTATGTTTCTATGTTTGCAATAAGTCCTTTGGTATGAGTGCATGGTTGACTCACGAGGTCACCAACAAAAGAAAAGAATCAAAGGGGGTGTGATTGTTGAGGTGGAAACGAGGAAATCAGAACGAAAGCTTGTTCAAATCATCAACCGGGGGAGAAGCTGCATGGCGAGGTAGAGATGCGGGACCATACGGTGCGGATAATTAAAAG
Source organism: Podila verticillata NRRL 6337 (assembly GCA_000739165.1). Lineage (NCBI taxonomy): Eukaryota > Fungi > Mortierellomycota > Mortierellomycetes > Mortierellales > Mortierellaceae > Podila > Podila verticillata. Next base: position 1,239,826 of record KN042425.1, on the reverse strand, counting down.
GAGTGACACAGATAACATTCATCGATCGATGGCAGACACGCGAGAAGCATCAACGATAGGCAATCGAGACACGATAAGCACATTAAGCCAAAGTGAACGATTGCGTTGCCCCCCCCACAATGCCCGGTTTCCCAGTGGCTATTGTTCTGGCTGCTGGAAAAGATGTTCAAAATGAGGAGGGAAAGAAACAATCCAAAGCTTCTGCAAGGATAGCTAAGTAGGATTAAGAAAAATAAAGAGGAAAAGGAAGCACACCATCCATCATCCTGCTTCCGCCATAGTACATCTCTCGCTCTCTGTCCAAGGAGGAAGTGGCAGTCGTACAAATTGTGCGTGACCATTCTTTTCGGAGGTCTCAATTTCACACACTCATACACGCACACACTTCGCCCAAGCTTTTGTTTTGAAGTCCGGCAGGAAGAAGAAGCAGCAGACATGGATAGCCAAGTGGAAGTTATGATGGCGTCGTGGGTTACTGCTCCAAAGAGAGTATTGTTGGGAGGTTGCGCCGGAGAGTGCTGAGGTATGCGAAGATGCGCCAAGTCGCTTCTTACTTTTTTTTTAACGAAGTGATGTGTCTTTATGTGAAGGAAGGAGAAACAAGAAAGAATGCTAGGTGGAGACGTAGGACTGATGGATGGGTATGAATAAATGAATAAATGTTGAATGAGAAGAGTGTGGTGGGCGATGGGTGGGTGGATGCAACAAAAACTTTTTTTCTGGGGTTGGGAGTTGGGGCGACAAAGACAGGAAAGGAAAGGGGAGAGGAGAGAAAGAGAAGAAGAGTCACACACATTACGCAGGTCCGCGGGCAAGGATCTGTCATCTCTAACCAGCTGGACTAACGTTAGAGGGGGACATACAAGTAGAGTAGGCACAGCTGACGTTGTGTATCCTGCAGCACAGTTGGTCGGCATGGAATGTTGCCGCAAAACACCACAACTTCGAGTTTTAGCTGGTCTGTATTTTGGATCTAAGGATGGTTTTAGGATGGCGACTTATGCTCTGGGGTTCTCCTCAATCTCGGGCTCAACCAAGCCCTCCTTCAGCAACAGCTTCTCGAGCTCGCCAGACTGGTGCATGCTCAGCATGATGTCGCATCCTCCCACAAACTCGCCATTGACATAGACCTGAGGGATAGTGGGCCAGGAGCTAATGGAGAACAACAGTAACAAACACAGTTATGGTCAAGACTGTATCTGGAGTAGTGATCCAAGGTGCGGGACTGTTTGAATGCGAAGGACAGGTTTCTTACGAGTATTCCTTGATTCCGCTGCGGAGCTCCTCGTCAGCCAAAATGTTGAAGCTCTTCAAAGAGTTCTGCATATCGACACCTGGTTGTAGTGAGGGGAAAGATAGAAGTAGATGCCGGTCCGTGGTGAGTTGAATGGATTGTGATTCAAATGACTCCATGCTGTCAAAATGGCGTACCCTGGACTGTGAGGATCTGCATGACAGCTCTGCTGAACCCACACTAAACAAGAGAAGGTCATACAAAATAAAATCCCGGGGTCGTTAGGATCGGATCAAATCTACTTTTGGTCTACGATTTGAGCAGATCACATAACACAAGCATGTGTACACACGCACCTGAGGAGCATCGGGAGTTCCCTTCATGAAGACAACCAACTTGTTCTGGGCGATAGCCTAGCGACAGAGTGAAAAATGATTCAATGGGCGAGCGTATGTGAATAGAATGTTGCCGTGTCTAGAAGTTTTCTGATGTGGTTTACAAATAGCATAGCGGATAGTCGATATCACAAAGGACAACCTCCTTACATCTTCAATGGTCTTCTTGGTCGAATCAGACAAGTGGCGGACAGCAAAAGCAGTGGCGGGGAGGGCGGCGCGGCGAGTCAAGATATGACCGCTGGGTCTCAGGGCCTGTTGTGGGGGTATAAATGAATAAGTACAAAGAGAGTTTGTATGGAAATTGTCAGTCGGTTGAACCAGGGACAGGTGTGTTGAAATGGACAGGTTTGCGTATGCATTCATACCAAGGAAGAGGCAGTGCGGAGGAAGTTCATTATGTCGGAAATGTATAGGGATGGGAGAAGCAATAGGAATGTGAGAGTGGTGAGGGTGAATTAGAAATCCGAGGTGGAGAGCGAGTCGAGGGCTCGTTCGAGTGACTGGCTCAGATGCACCGACAACAGATCTGTCGACTAAGCCACCCAAGTTGCTCTTCCACTTTACTTCTCTTTTTTTGCCCTTTGAGTTTGTACATACACAGCGTCCAGCCTACCATTGACACTCGCCCTTGCATTTTCACATCACAGGAGAACAAATGCCCAGCCTAATCTCACCAGCGGAACGCGACTTCATCCTCAAAGGAATCGAATGCAACATCAGAGCGGACGGTCGCCAGCGCCCCGACTTTCGTGAAGTCATCCTCGAGACTGGCGTTGTCTCACAAACCAGTGGTTCAGCGCGAGTTCGTATCGCTGGAGGCACCGACATCCTTGTCAGTGTCAAGGCAGAGATCGGGCCAGTTCAGGTCGACTCAGAGACTGGTGACGGAGCCGATAAAGGACAAATCATCTGCAGTGTTGAATGGTATACCATGCTTCCAGTAGGATGACTATGCGATATGATCTAGGCAGCTGCTGACCCTTCTTTTTGATGTGTTCCACTTTCTAGTGCCCCAAGTGCATCGCAACAGTTTGAGGGGCGTGGAGCAGACGATCTCAACAACGAATTGACACAAATGATGACCCGCATCCTTAGCAATACATCCGCCACCACTTCATCTGCATCCTCAGCAGCAGGCATCAACCTCTCAAAACTCTGCATCATCCCTGGCCAACAGTGCTGGATCCTCTACGTTGACGCGCTTGTTTTGGACTATGGTGGAAACCTCATGGATGCCATCTTCATGGGTACACGTGCCGCCATCTTTGATACCCGGATCCCAAAAACAGAGGTTCAAGATCTGGGCGATGGCCAATTCGAGTTTGAAGTTCTGGATGACGCAGAGGACACCGATATTGTTGAGGGCAGAGAGGACATGCCGATCTGTGTGACGTTGAATAAGGTATGGAATGGAAGGAATGTATCACTTGGCATGATAAAACAGGAATTGTGCGAAATCAATACTGACATTTATTATTATTTTTATTTTTTTTTGTCATTTCTAGATTGGAGCTCGCCACATTGTGGACGCTTCACCGTTGGAAGAGTTGTGCACGGAGGCCAAGCTCGTCATCGCTGTCAACCGATCGGGCGAGCTTTGTGGGCTGCAAAAGGGACAGGATGGTGGTATTGAGCCAAGTCTGCTCCTCGAGATGATCCAGGTACGAATCGCCATCATGTTGTAATTGCTAACGGTATTGTTTTTATCGTTATGAGACAGTAATACTAAAATAGTTTTTGCTTCTGGCTACTCTAGTTCGGAAAGACGATAGGACAAACGCTCATTAAACAACTGGATGCAACGATCAAGGCAGAGGCGGACAGCGATGTGGCAAAGAGACAGAGAGGCGAGCCCGTCCACAAGCTGGGATTCTTTGCTCAGTAACCGACATTCATTCACAAACAGCAAAATAAAGCAGCTCGGATTTTTCGCTGCCATGAATCTACTGTGCAACACGGAAACATAGTCAGAGGAGAACAGGATAGGATATCAACAGTACCGGAACCTCTTGACGTACGATTGTTATTCGGTGTCCGGCCTATGTGAGGTCTCATAGAGCTTCAGATTGGTTCAGTGGATTGAACGTCGTCAAATTTGACTTCACTGTCAACGTGGTCTTGATCCACAAAGAACGTGAGCGATGAGGCTGAGACTTTCTGGCAGCTCTGAAAAGATGAGGTCGGAGTACACGACTATGATCGTGTCACAGGCTGCAATAGTTTCTTCTGTGATGTGGAAGTGACTTTGGCTGTTGGGATTTGGAATGAGTAGGATTTATTCCACGGAGTTCCGTTGCCATTGACGACAAAATTCGCTCCCTGATTTCGTTTGATCAAGGAAATACAACGTGTACTTTTATTCGTGTGCAAAATGCCTATTCCGGCTCAGAGTTGCTGGCGCAAGCGCAAAAGAAGTATAATCGCGACAGAATGTTTAGCAAGAAAGACGCAAAAAGAAAAGAAACGTAAGTTCCATCCTGTAAGTCTTGCGATAGAGGCAGAAGTATCATTCTCGCGGGTTTCTGGCAACCCACTGCCTGGCGTCTGTGACGAGGGTGACGCTCACGTCTTCGGTCTGTCCTTGCTCCAGCCGAACCATCAGATTCACATTGGAAAATCCCAGCTGTTTAGCGAGTGACATGTCCTCGACTACTGTAGAGTCGATCGGGTAGCCAGAAATCATCAGGTGTCGGAGAATGGCCACGGATTTCAGTCGAGACTAAACTTATTGCTGCTCTTTGGTCGAGGACGCTGGAACACCAGATTTGAGGGCGAGATGGTGAATGTCACAGAAGCGAGGGTCCACACCAAGTGGTTTGAGGTCGAGGTAAAGCTTCTTGATGAATGGCGCACTTGGCCAGACGACATCTCTCTCGATCGGCTCGGAACTGGAGATCCTGGCTTTCGCGATATCAATATATTCGAAGCGACTACACTCCTGTAAAATTCTGACACCTGATGTGAGCGTATGTCCATAGCAGTCCATCTTCGGCGAAGGCGTGCTTTCGACTGTTGATGACTTATGCAGGATCCGTTTCGATCCCGAGTAGCCTTGGAAATCCTGTGTTCGAAACCACAACGCGCACCAGCCTGTGAGCGCGCAATCGTCGACCAAAGAAGAGTCCATCCATATCCACGTTCGGGATCAGTTACAAGAAGCATTGTCGTAGCCGTATGCAATCGGAGGGACAGGAGTATCAAATCCAACATATACGATCTTGATGTCGCTGAGCTCGAGTGACACTAAGTGCGGACAAGCTTGAAGGTCATGAAGGACATGAAGGACGTCGTCAACATGGACCGTCATTCCTGATGCATACCAGTGAAGCGATCTCAGGTGGTGTAGCTGGAACACAGATCGGGGCATAGGTTCAGGGAATAAAGTTGTCCTTCATCATGCGCTGAAATAGTCATCAACGTTGTAAGATGGGCGTCCAGGTAAGCAAGTTCGTTGAAGAAAGGACCATGTCAAAATTAGAGCTAGAAAAGTAGGCAGCCACGAGGTCGAGACTCTGGGGGTGCAGGGTGAGATATAAAATGTGAAGTGCTCCATTCGCGTATATATAACAAAGTTCCAGCTCCTGGGTGAAACGACCGTACTTTGATGTCCTGAATACTCTTACTGACTCTTTTTCTTCTTTTTCATTTTTCTTTTGCTCCGCATGTTGCCTCCGATAGGGATTGATGATCGAGTACCAATGGCGAGTACCATAGAAACGAGGAGGAAACTACTAGTATATCAAGAAAAGTTTAGCCAATAAGCCAGCCTTTTACGGCACTCAGATCGACTTACGGATGCTAAAAACTATTCAATGCTCCAAGCCGTGGATTGTACTCGTTCTCAAATAGAGGTGGTATTTATTGAGCATAAACTCTCAGAGCTTCCCTCATGAGACAGACCGCTCAAGCAAGAAGAGACCTTTAGGTGGAAGGTGTTGTGGATCATGATTTTGTCCTTCTTAGTGACTCTTTCATGGCATTTTTTATGATCCGTTTTTGGTATGTGACAGACAGAATGCCCCAGCAGAGAAGAGTGTGGAACATGGGACGGTGAAGGATTTGAAGGAAGATTTGTTTGAGAGGGGGAGAGATTCAACCCCCAAAAGATCTGAGGCTCTGAGGGAAGAGACCGGGTGGCACAACATCGGGAGGCAACACAGTACCCATACTGTGGTCATACCTTTCACGGCAAGGAGATTGCATACTGGTAATAGTCTCGGGGACCTTCAGCCCCCTTGACCTGGCTTTCGGAGACAAGCATGATAAAGTCGCTATTGTCCAAGGCCTATCAAACTCATAGCCTTTATGGAGCTAAACATGTTCGCAGAGCATGTCGCCGGCCTCCTTCAGATCATTTGTGATATTGAAGCCTTTATCTGGCCATCAGTGGAACTCGGCAACACCACGAGCCCAGTAGACGAACCACTCGCTATCGAATCAGTGTGCCATCTTTTCAAGGTCATCTGGGGCGACCGACATGTCGTAGCTCATCCACTTGCAGCTAAGAAGGCGGATATTGTAGAAACGGCCTTGTTGCGCGCAATCTGACGCTTGTTGACCGTTCCGTAGGCTGGCGTCACTGTGGTGCTGTCGTCGGCGTAACAAAGAGGGCAGAACTTGTTCTTGTTCCTGGGACGGACAAAGATGTAATATGTCTTATAGGGCGAGTCGTAACCAGGGTTGCCAAACCAGACGTAAGTGGATGGTTGTTATTCCGGAGCTTGATTGCACCCGCAACTGTTGCACCTGTTGCAAGTTGCTCAGGCACCTTGAGTTGAGGCTCGGGGCCAGTCTCAGTTGGGATCGCTGGACCAAGATCAGTGGCTTCGACGTACTCTTTGATTAAGGTGACCTTGGCAGGAGCTCGAGGTGCCTTGGGATGTCAGGGTGTGCTCTGAAGCGGGTTAGGCTCCGAGGGTTGTTGGTGGTTTGTTTGATTATCTATGCTCATCATTTTAGGCTGACAAAAAGAATGAAGAGAGACCATGTGTTTGGCCAACTACTCACTGTATCAAAGGAATTATAACTTGCTCGATGAGATATTATTTATTTAGTTGGATTACTTGGGCGAGGTTGAATTTTCGTGGAAAGGGTAACAAAATGAGTTACGAGCGTGTGAATGTGTAGAATGTGTAGAGCGTGTGCGCATACGTGTGCACGTGCGAAAGTGCAAGCAGGGTTCTATTTTATATACATGACGACTTGCCAAGGTGTAACCAATAATTTCGAGGATAAGGTCAAGGGCATGAAAAAGAGTCATTGGGTTGGGGCTGCATACTGCCTACAACTCCTCTGGCACTATTTTTGGCAGATGTATATACATGTATTGACGCCAAGTCATGATCGGCTGACTGAAGTGCGCCCAGAGTATTTGAAGGGACGATCATGGAGCGGCAACGATTGAAGAATATGGTTTACTCCCTTTGTATGCACTTGTGCATCCCAAATTGAAATGCATTATGAAAGACAGTCCTTTTGCAAATTCCTTGTCGTTCCGGGTCTTTTTCTTTCTTACATCTTACACAACCCTCGCACTTTCCTCTCCCCTTTTATCCATCCAATGCCGCGCTCATGGACCCTCCTGGCATTGCCGGTGTTTCTGGCTCTTTGCTTGCATCTCTCACAAGCTCGGCCCCTGAGCCAGATACCCTTCTGGAGTAACTCGAGCAAGTTAAGCCCAACTGTTCACTTTGATCGACTTGTTGTCCATGGCGACTCTTTCAGCGACAACGGCAACGTCTACGAGCTCTCGAACCACTCCTGGCCCAGGGACGTCTTTTATTACAAGGGGCGATTCTCAAACGGCCCTGTGTGGTCTGACCATGCAAGTTCATTAGCAATATTTTTTCAGCCAATTGCAAGGAGGAGAGAGAGGATGGATCAAATGAAGCTATCTATCTATCTGTCTGCATAATCTGACGTTCACTCTTTGTTGTTTTGTGTCATAGGTTGCAAGCGGGTTGGGCACCAAACTGGAAAACTATGCGTACGGGAGTGCAACAACAGACTCGGAGATTGTCCAGGGAAAGACTGGGATCAATGCAGATCTGCCTGTGCCTGGATTCATTCAGCAGATTCAACTCTTCCGCAACAATCAAAAGACAGCGTCGGAGGACGATCTGTCAACAACGCTCTTCATGATCAACTTTCAAGGAAATGACTTTTGGTTTGATCCAACGATCGACACACAGGTTGTTCTTGAATCGATCGAACGGGGAATCCGTCAGTTGGTGGATCTGGGTGCACAGCACATCATGGTGGTCGAGAACTCGGACATCGGGCTGATTCCAGCTTTTGGTGACAACTCGACCCTGGCCAAGGAGAGGAGCGAACTCTCGGCGAAACAGCACCGAGAATACCAGGAGATGAGGAAGAGGCTGGAGGCTGAGTATGGAGCACCCAAAGGAGGACGACCCTTTGTCAACTGTGGGACAGGAGTCACCATTGCGTTCTTTGATCTGTTCGAGTTCCTCAAGGGCTTCAGGGATTCAGACAACTTGGAGCGACTGGGCATCACGAATGTGACTCATGGGTGTGTCAGCGCGGACTACCAGACCCGATGCGGCGATGCCAGTGGGTATTTCTTTTACGACTCTTTCCACCCATCGGCCAAAGTGCACCGAGCCATTGGCGAGGCTGTTCTCGAGTTTATGATGTAGCACAAGTAATAATAAACCAAAGGCGAAAGGAAGGGTTCCTTTTCTTTCATCAGAAATCAGCTTTTGGGAGGAGAACGAAAACTCAAAGAGCGAGGCAAAGCGCTCACGCACGCAGCCATCGCATCATACCTATCACTGACCATTCAGCTCTCCTCGCAAAACAACAGTGTGTGTGTTTTATTTCCTTGTCTTTTCATTCCGCATTCCCATCTCCACACTCACTCACACTCACACCCACACTCATACTCTTTCTCTCCCTTTCTTTCTTTCCATCTCTTCACTCACCCTCACAATCACACAATCAAACAATTCACCGTTTGTGACAAGTTCACACCAAGCGCGGCCGGATACGTTGTCGAGATCATTCGGGACCAAGACATACAGAGACACTCAAGCCAGTCGAGCAGGAAACCTTGATTCGCACTTCACATCACCAACTTCACAACCGCACCGGGCCCAACAATCACAATCACCCATTCCAAAGGATTCTTTTTTTTTTTGCTAGAGTCAACCCTATCTACTCCTTCGGCAATAACTACAACCCTGTAGTTCTGTCACTCGACAAGCCTTTCGTGTCCTTTTATTGCTTGGGATAAACCAACATACACTCAGGACACAACACACACAGAGAACACAACACCAGCCATGTTGGCTGGAGACCGTCCACCGTTGCCAAAGGCTAGCGCACGGCACAGCTTCCACGAAACAAGCACGGGATCTTCCTCTGGCTCAAAGATATCATCCTCGAAGCGGAGACTCACTCAACTGTCCTCCTCCGCGATGGGAAGCTTCGCCAACTACTCGTCACCATCCTTGCTTGGATCACGACCCCGTCACCACTCCATCTCAGGAACCGCCACCAACATAACAGCCTCGCCCGAGTCTGCGGTGGCCAAGGAGAAGGAGTTCATGGCCAACACCCGGATACTGGCCATGTCCAACATCATTGATACTTTCACCTCAACACAATCCAAACAAGGATTCTACGGCAAGCAGCTCAAGATCATTGGTATAACTGCACCTTCACCAACCTATGCGGGAGCATCTGGTGCGGATTTGGAGATTACTGTCAAGGTGAGATGTCGCGATCCACAGAAGCGAAAAGACTTCGTCAGGATATCGAGGAGTGACCAACATTCTTACATGCTTGACTTTTGGCCTCCACTATTTTTTCCTTCTTTTTGGCATATTGACAGCTCCACGTCATTGACAACTCATGGACAACATGTCCCTTGTTGCCGCCTTCGACGATACTTCATCGCTGGGAGGTTGCCCATCTTCCTTTCTATTCCAACGGGACAGACGCTCCCAGCGAACTTGCATGCGAGCTTGGTACGTTGTAGGACTTATCCAACGGCGGACTTTTTTTGTTTGTGAGATCTGTTCGTTTTTACCCGCATCGTACTAAGCTTGTCCAAAACAACCCCAACTTTTTATGCATCGCAGTTTCCAGCGAGGACAAAGACCACGCTTGGATCCACTCCTCCACAGCTGAAAGGGGATCGTCACCCATGTCTTCACCCACATATGAGCATCCACCGAGACCCTGTTCGACGTCATCAGCTTCATCGTTTTCTGAACAGACAGGATCACCGACAACCCATGTAGCCGTCCTCGCCAATGCACTCAGCTTCGTCACAAACAAAGCTGGCGACTACTTGGTGAAGCTCGTCATCCATGTGCCGCTCACAACAACCAGTGGCTGCAAGAGCATCCATCTTTCACAGCTTCCCAGATGTCGAAGCAACTTTATCAAGTTTAGCGTTGAGCAAAGACAGCCTCAGAGAGGAGAAGACCAGTCCGCGGAAATCGAATTCAACATCCACCCCCCAGTCATGTCGCCAGAAGAAGCTCATCTGAACCCAGAGTCGGATGAAGATGCACAGTTCTGGCAGGAAGTTCAGGAATATATTGTGGACGATAATGAGACAGACAAGGTCCAGGATACTCCTAGTGAAAATGGGGATCTAGTGAGACCGATAAAGGTTACTGGCTGTTTTGCACCAACATCCTCTTTGCACATGTCATGGATGTCAAAGGATACGGCATACCTCGTCCAGAAGGTTGAGCAGGATATGACCATCCTTATCTCGGGTCTCCCTGACCAGACCAAGTCGTCGAGTCTGTTGAAAGATCGTAAACGAAAGGACCCTGAGGACAGCCATCCCCTCCAAGATCCAGATGATGAGCCAATCGAGTATGAGCATCTGGAAATGGACGATGCGGACTTGGTGATTTCGGCTGAAGGGATTCTGACCGCGGTGGTGGAGAAGCAAGGGTGGAAGAAACCATTCATCGACCTCACCTTGGAGCACACGACAATTGAAAATGGGCAACCGAGTGATATTTCACTGATCGAGATCGCGGGTGACAGCGTTCACGATTGGGAGCTTGTTAGCGACAAGGAGGACCGTGTCCAGGATCTGGATGCTATGGCCCGTGAAAGCACAGACTTCTCGAGGAACTCTGCATTGATATACCGTGTTTGGTTCTTCATGGGCACAGAAGGCACCGTTACGATCCGGGTCAACTTTTGCGTCAGCCAGCCTGTGACAGTGGGATACGGACAGGACATCACCTGCTCCATTCCGCGGATTCGAGTGCAAGGTGCAACAAACAGTACAGGACGGGTACAGGTTAGCTCGAGCAACGACCTGCTAATTCAACGGAGCAACACACGGCAAATAGAGACGATCCTCGCCGATAGCCCTCTCTACCGCGACGACGCCATGATCAACAAGCGCCAAGGGACGCAGTACCAGTACTCATCCTCAGACTATGACCTGTCAGTGGTTGTTCACCGATACAAGACACTGTCCAGGATTGCGAGGATTGAGAGGATTCGGGCCGAAATTGGTGTCAGCTCAAGGAGACAGCCAGGATTCGCCAAAGTCACCCTGTCGGATGTGGTGTTGCCAGAGCAGGACGACTCGTACCTGCGGATCTACCAATTGGATGGCGCCGAAATCTGGAGCATCACAGTCGATGGCAAGCCATGCTCAAAATCAGTACAACTCCTGGACAGAAAGGTTGCCGGCAATCGCACAGTCCTCGTCCCCATTCCAAGCTCGCCTCAGGACACAGACCAACAGCACAGTGTCGAGATTAGTTACGGATTCGACTCGGTGGATCATGACTTCGTTGGAGGAGACGACAGTGTCCTAGATTCGCCTATTCGACTATTGATCCCGGGATTCAGTCTTCCTGTTGGTGAATACATTGTTGTCGCCAATCTGCCAAGACTGGATAGAGGTACTGATTCAAAAATACCTAAGCTTATGTGAGTTGATTTACCTTCTTGAGATGTCGACTCTGACATTAAAAAATTCTACCGTCCATTCAATGGCAACTAGGATTCGACTATGATGAGCCCTTGGGGGGCGACTTTGAGGTTATCTCGAACCAAGGAACTCACACTCAACGGAGGACCGTCACTTATGGAGCCTATATGACACTTGGCCACCCAAAGCTTCTGATTCAAACACTTGCGACAATTCCACCTCAAGTCTTTGTTCCTCCTCCTCCCCCACCTGTTGTCCCGGAACTAACGGAGCAAATCACCAGAGTTCAGGGCCATCCCAACATGTTTGCACACGATCCTCAGCAACCTCCTTTCAGTGCTGGACCTGTGCATCTACAGCCTTCCAGTCAAAGACATCCACAGCAACCATTAGAACCTCAGAATCCTCAGTCGGAAGTTGCACCGGAGGAACCTTTGAGCACAGGGGCAACTGGATCGAATCTGTCTCCTCAGATCGGGTCGCCGATCCAGCAGGCGAGATTGAGTTTCATTGCGCACGATGCTTCTTCCCTCTCGATTGCAGGGATGATGACATACTGTCGTCTGTGGTGGAAACAAGTGATGGCGCCACTGGCTGCAGTCGCACTGGTGATCATGATCATCAACGTGGCAGCGTTCCAGGAGACTGGAAACACTGGTCTGTCTCTTGTTCGGCTCTCTCCTTGGATGCGTCCATTTACCATGATTGGAAAGCTGTGGCGGGATTCTGGCAGTACTTTTGACAAGGACGCAGACTCTTTCGAGTCTTTTGAATTTCAGGAACAAGTTGTCACAGTGACCAAGTCTACCGTGTTTCAACCGATCGCGACACCTGTCCTGATCCCAACACCCATCTTGAACCCTACATCCGACAAGGGACTGGAAATCCGCAAGCCAGAGCCTGTCCCTGATGAGGACCCCACCGACTATGAGGATGATGGAGGAAATCCGGAGACCACAGGATGGAAGCGATGGGTCCGACTCTTCAAGGACATTGTTCAGGGTTTGAAGTCGCAGTAGAGCTTCATTTTTTTCACATTAGCATTTCTCCCAGATAGCATGTTTTTTTTTTCTTTTGCTTCCTTTTCTTTTTTTTTTTTTTTAGCGCTTGGCACACTTTTGCGTACATACATTTTAGCCGCTTGCTGAGTGCACAATCAAAACGTCGCATGTTCGTGTCGAGAGTGTGAGAACCCAAGATCGCGCTTGAACCCCGACAGAGTCCGCAGTGGGAACCGTAGAATGAAGAAAAATGCTTAATCGTTTCAGCTGGGTGTGGCGTGATAAATATTTTCGTGGGACTGTGGTTTGTATGACGGGGTGTGCGCGCACATCTCGGAGTCGCTCAACGGGTAAAAATGCAAGTGAAGATCTACGGGAGTGATGTCGCCAGCAGTTTTGTTCTCTTTATTTTTTGTTTTGCCTCAGCTGTGTTTGTGTGGGTTTATATACTCTTTTTTGCCTGACAATCGATCAAAAGAGAAAGAAAAAGAGAGAGCAAAAAAGAAAGAAAGAGTGAGAGCAAAAAAGAAGCTCTCATTGCTCTCACCCATGGATGGCTCCACCCATATTATTTTTTTACTTTTTTGAGAAAAGGATAGGTGCAGCAATGGTCAGGGTATCAACGCAAAGGTGAACTTCTGAATGAAATAACATGTCTCGCAGGCAAAGAAAGCACAACGTGCCCACGCCAGCAGGCGCCGAGGTCTAATAATATCCTCGCAGACAACAAGACCACAAGCTTTGGGCATTTTCTTTTTGTCTCAGGCCTGGCACTCGCATACGACTAAGAGTGCACAGAACATGGCACGGAAGTGGGCGTTCGTGGACGGATGCCACTTGCAAGCACACACAACACGGCGCAGAGGGAGACGGAGAGGCATGATTTTGTTGGCTAGACTCTCTCCTCATGCAAAGAGAGTTTTTTTTTCATTTCTGACGTGTGCCTTTGCTCGTTTGTCCATCCGTCGACTCCTCTCCTCTTCCGCTGCGTGGTGCCTCTGTGCCTGTGTGTCCTCGGTGAGTGCTGCTCTCGTCGTCTCTTCTCCCCTCCTCGTCTCTCTTCTTTTTTTTCCTTCTTCCCTTCTTCCATCTGTGGCGTTTGTCCCCCTTCCTTGCCTCCCTCTCTCCCTCTCCTTCCTCCTCCATCGCCACACTCATTCACACAAGATGAAGTTGCGTGTGGTTTCCTCATGGACCATCTGTGTCTCTCTCGTGGTTGCCCTGGCCTTGGTTCAGGGCCAGGCACAGGGACAGGTCGTTCAGGTGAGTTCCCCTTTTTACTTTCTTATTCGACATTCACCATTCCCAGAATTGCAAATGATGTATGAATGAGATTCTACCCTCAAAAATAAAGATAATAAGAAAATAACCGGTTACTCCTCTATTGCTTTCTCTTCCAGGCTACTACTCCAACAGTAGCCCAAACCGAGACCATTATTACTACTACTACTGCAGATATTACTACAACTACTACTAGTACTACTACTACTACTACCACCACAACAACCACACCAACAGCAACTACACCCTCAGCAACCATCACCGTCACAACTGTTCCTACCCTATCATCAACTATAGTCACATCAACCCCTATCGTTACCCTCCCCACGTCCTCCAGCAACAGCGCCACTGTTCCCCCCACAAACTTCCCAGTAATCACTACTACCACCACCGCTTCTGTCCAGCCACCAATTCCATCCAACACCACTAAGGACGACCCCAACTCGAATGTCGCCGTTATTGCAGGCTCGGTCGGTGGTGTGGCCGCCTTGGCCATCGTTGTCGCCACCACCTTAATTTGCCTCCGCCGCCGTCGCAGAAATAACCGTGACTTGACCTTTGACACTCTCCAAGGCATGAGCTCACCTGCCTCTGGACGCCCACGCGCAAGCCAACGATTCACCGCCAATTCAATTCCCGCAGGAGGCATTGGTCGAGACAGTTCCTCGGGCGCCAATGGATACGACGATGGCTACGAGTACGAGGTGGCACAGTCAAACGCTTACGGCCAGCACAACGGATATGGCAATGAGATGTACGACTCTTACGGCACGCCGCAGCAGGCCTATCAGAACCCTTCTATTTTCCAGGAAGACAACATCAACTACTCCACGGCCAGTTCCATGGGCCGCAACCGCACCGGATTCGACCAAAATCTGCCCGAGATCATGTACAGGAACGGCGACTTGAGTCATCCTTCTGGAGGCGTGACTGGATACTACGACGATGATGTCTATAACCAGAGTGGATGGAACCAGGGTCAGGCTGGCGGATATATTGGTCCCAAGGGTCTCTGGGTCGCTAACCCGACGAGCGAACACCAACAGCAGCAATACTACCAGGAATACAAGGAGTCACCTACCACCCAACAACAACAAGAGTACGAGATGACTTCACAAGCGCAGACTCTGGCTGGCCAAGAGTACGAAAAGAACGCTGTAGAGCCCTATGACGCCTCGGAGACTGTTGTCGGCTCATCTAGTCCCCATAGCAAGTTCCTTGGACATAACCCACAGACGCTGCCCGAGTCGCCTCGCCTGCAGCAGTTGAGAAGTGGCGACCTGTTTGGCCAGGATTCGACAGAGAACAAGTCCTCATCGCCTCGCTCGGCCAATGCCACTGTGAACGCAGAAGACCGGGCCAACATACCTTCATTGACGTCCTCCAGCCCACGTTTGGCAAGCGCCCGCGACATGCGTAGTTTTGAGCTGGCGAGACATTCGCCGGGTCGGTCCTCAGGTGAGGGTGTCCACAGTTATGCACACGATCTGCCCCGCCCTTCGGTCTCGGACAGACCTTCCATGGACAGCAACGTCTCGGGTTTGAACCCCAATAAGTCACTCCGTACTCTTCGTCGCGAGAATTGGTCGTAAAAACCACCTCCACTTATATCCTTGGAAGCTACCCCTCTCTTTTTATTTATCTCGTCCCAACTAATTCCCCTGCCGTGTCTAACACCTCCAAAAAAAACCCCCCATCATGAAATACAACAACCAAGACGCATCCTATTCACCACCATCCTCTCCCTTTGTAGACGAAGAAGAAGTAACGACTTGATATGAACCTACCCATGACGTTGAAATGCTATCCCAACCGCAATAAAGAAATCACTTTGGAATCAACTCTCTTTTCAACATGATTCCGGCGCCTTTAATTGCGTTGCGGCCTGTTCTTGCGGCCAAACATATCCATGCCACCATTGGGCAAAAAAAAGGGGGAAAACATTCTTGACGATCCTCGCAATTTCCGTGCCAAGTCCATGTATAACAACACCTTTTTGCCTTATAATATCCATGGCGTCTTGTTTTTATAATGGAGTAATCTATTTGGGCAACCTAGGTTGTCGATTTTCTTTGACAACCCACTCAATTTCCGTGCCAAGTCCATGTAACGCCTTTCTGCCGTATAATCTCCATAGCTTCTTGTTTTATAATGCACATTCTATTTTTTTTATGCTACTCTTTTTGCCAGCTTCTTGCTGTTCAATTCACCGAGTTTGCGTCCCTTACCATCATCATCACTGCTTTAAATAGCAAAAAAGCGTCATTTCGACAACAGCGCGCTTCAATGACAACTTCTGGGGCTACACAAGTAATGCTACAAGGGAAAGCGAAGGTAAGCGAAGAGGTTAATTGTCGCGGGTTGCGAACGATTAGTTATTTTGTCCGCCGGCCCAATTTCC
>KN042425.1:1160391-1223471 GCA_000739165.1 Podila verticillata NRRL 6337 | reverse complement strand
ATTGTCGCTCTCCATTGGCACTCGTATCCCCACGCCACCAACCATGCCTTCATTGCCACTTTATTTTCTCTCTCTCTGTTCGCCTATCAACGCCACAGCTCCGGCGTCAACGTCATACAGAAGACAACCAATTTATGGATGCCCCACCATGTTGACTCATAAATTGCGCCGCCCTCGAATCTCAGTCTTTGGTGCCTCATGCGGTCTCCAATGCTTTTGGCAGTTCCTCCTTTCGCCACATCTTCTTCGCCACATCTTCTTCACCAACGCACAATGCCCAAAGTCATAGACGTTGATTCCTCTAAGCTCCTTGCCAGAACGCCCTTTGGCAGGCTGCCCATGCTGTATGGCAAGACGCTCGTGGAAAGGAGCTTCCCCATGAACATTTCAGCTGGGCCGTTCACTCTCGTCAAGCACACGGAGGTGATGACAAGCTCAAGAACCGCGTAATCAACAATTTCAACACCTGGAGCTAAATGTCTCTAAACAAGGGTGTTGCTGCAGCAATCGAGATGCTGGTCACGACGATCGACAACGTCGAGATTCGCCAGCAGGCATTTGTGGATTTCAAGCACTACGGCATCATTTCCTGACCGTCGTTGGTGGCGCTGCAGCGAGCCTACCATGCCCAGGAGGTAGTCGAAGCGATCGTGGACATTTCCGCGAGGAGCTGGGGTACGCGCTCGACACATGGTGCCATCTCTACCATTCTTTTCCCAACACCAAGAAAAGGAAGTCTAGCAAGAAGAACAAGTCGCAGAAGTTGACCAAGTAGAAGGAATCGATGTTGAAATCTGTAGCTACTGTTCCACTCTCAATTGGTTGTTGTTCTCATCTCACTCACATGAACACACTCCATCCACAGCACGAGTTTTGAGTAGATGGCGGGCCGCAGCGTATGGGCCATGGCGACAGTTGGAGCGACAAGTAGGCCGCGACGAATAATGGCCCGCGACAAATAGACTTGCGACAAATGAGGCCCAAAAAAAGAAATTCGGACCAGTGACAATTAGATTAAAGGAAAATCTAATTGACAACCCCCACACTAAGTCCATGTAACTCACTTTTTTGGTATTTTCTCTACAGCGCATTGTTGCTGTTGCGATAGTACAAACCCGTTATTTTTTACGCTCATTTCGTTGCCCACTTCCTACAGTTCAGTTCAAGGAGTTCATGTCCCATATCGTCATTGTCACGGCTTGTCAATAGCTAAAAAGTGACAATTTCAGCTCGAACGCTCCAATGATCACCTCTGAGGGTGTACAAATGATACGTCAAGGGCGAGCGAAGTCAAACAAGTCGCCTCAAAAACCAAAAAAGTAAGTAACATGGACTTAGTGCGCAGGTTGTCAAATAGATTTCCTCAAAAAAGAAGTCTGACAACCATGGTACATCCTATGATTGACGAACAATAATGTGGAGCAGCTGGTGATTGAAACCAGGGCCTTTCGCATGCAAAGCGAACGCTCTACCACTGAGCTACAACCCCGACACTAGTGTGCATGCTTTGTGGACTGACACTTATGTATGACCAGTTCGGCGACACAGTGGGTCGAGGGAATGGGAGGGAACAAAGTATCGAGAGTGCGGCCGAGAAAGGAAACGCTGTTGGTGGCGTCCTCAGAGTGGTCCTTTAAGAGTGAATTGGCTCACAACAATTTCAACAATTTCCCAAGCGACTTTAGCTCAGTTGGGAGAGCGTCAGACTGAAGATCTGAAGGTCGTGTGTTCAATCCACACAAGTCGCAATTTCTTTTGTTTTTTGGGCGGACTCAGTGTTTCGCGTCTCCTTAGTTTGGGACATAGTCTACAAGGGACAGCCTAGGTTGTTCGTTTTTATTTGACAACCCACTCAATTTCCGTACAAAGTCCATGTAACACCTTTTTGCCTTATAACCTCCATAGCATCTTGGTTTTATAATACACACTCGATTTTTTTTTAAGCTGATCCTCTTGCCAGCTTCTTGCTGCTCAATTCACGGAGTTTGCATCCCATACCATCATCATCATGGTTTTTAAAAGGCAAAAAAGCGTCATTTTCGACGACAGCGCTTCAATGACAACTTTTGAGGCTATATAAGTAATGCTACAATGGAAAGCGGAAGTACGTCGCTCCAAAGAGTATTTGTTGCCCTATCTCTGCACGTTTTTGACTCCAAAAAAAAATGTGTGTTACATGGACTTGGCACGGAAATTGAGAGGGTTGTCGAATAAAAACGAACAACTCGGGTTGCCAAATACCTTATAGATTACTCAAAGCCAGAAATTCACGCCTATCTACTTCACTATCAACGCGAGAAGTATTTCAGGCTGAAAGGATGGCTTTTTTTGCCTTCTCACACTCCCGATACTCCCGACTCTAAAGAGAAGAGAACAACTATCTATGGAGGAAGAGTTTTTTGAATTGTGCTTTTGTTTGGTTTTATTTTCCAAGGTATCCTAGAAAAAAGGACTCGCTGCCCTTCTTTATTTGTCATGCCCATAAGTATTTGATCTGATCAACAGAACTTTTTTTTTTTTTTTTTGGTACAAGATAAAATTCGCCTCCAGGGCGAGATGAAAACGTGATGAAGTAAAGGTATAGAAGGCAAAGAAGAGAGTGTGTGTTGACCTCTCTTTCTTAGTTCACGAGCTGGCGCTTGATTTTCTGGGCGGGCACCGTGATGGTAATGTTCTTGCGCGCGTCAAAGTACTGCTTGCCCCAGTTACCTCCTCCTACGGTCTTCTCAGGAATAAAAGGGCTCGAGGGTCCATAGTTGGCAAACAGGGGTGCAACACCGGAGAGCGAGCCGCCGCTAGTGCCCTGGATGACGACGTCGGCGCAGGACGAGTACAGCTCGCGGTTGCCCTCGTTGTTGTTCCAGATCCAGTTCAGGATAACGTTGTTGCCCGTAGGGGCATTGGCGGGGATCTTGACGGGCAGGGTGAACGTGCTGGAGGGTTGGGCGGTCGCGAGACAGTTCTGGAACTGGTCTTGGATGACCTGTGGGTTTGTGCCGAAAAGTGACGAGAGTGAGAGAGGGAGGAGAAGGAGGAATGGCGCGTTAGATAGTTGTTGTCCGTGGTCGTTAATCGATTTCTTTCTGAGTGGTGTGATACTTACAACCCAAGTCTTGCCATTGTCATACGACAAGGCCCACTGGCAGCTATTCGGTAGATAATAATGTCATGGCCAAAGAAAAACCACATCAGTAAGGGAACAACCACAATTGTCTTCGCTCGCCCTCTTCCTGTTTTTCTACCTTCCACCGTTGTGGTTGACATCAACGTCCATCTTAGTCTGGACAGTCTGGCCAGCCGTGAACACAGGGCGAACACCCTTGAAGGACGCAGGGTGCTTGCAGATGGGGTCCGAGATGGCATCCTGTAATATGACCCAAAAAAAAAATACCTGTCAGTATTTCAACCAAAGGTGTCATGTTTCTGTGGATCGTAGCGAAAGGGGTGCTTACGTGAGTGCCCAATGGGGACTGAACATCGTCTACAGTTAGATTAAGCAAAAAAGGCATGCATTGTTAATTGGAGGCGAAGGGGAGTAAATGTTCAAGGGACGACACTCCGTGGGGGTAGTTACATACAATCGACTAAATCCCACTGGTTATCGCCAGGTTGGGGACACTCAGAGTAAGGAGCGTAACGGGGGCATGGATAGCGGAAAGAGATATGTGCCTCGGCAAGAAGAGCCAGAGTCGAGAGTGCTACCACAGTAGTTGATGTGATTGAGAATTTCATGGCGAGTGTGTGTGTGTGTGTATGTGTGTGTGTGTGTGTGTGTATGAGAGGAGGTGAGGAGAAGTGGGGTTTACGAGGCGCTTTTTATACGAGGCGAGAAAAGAATGTTCAGGCAGTACTGAATGTGTTACAACTCTTTTCTTTCATGGCTAGTGGTGAAAGATGGGTTCATGACCCAATGTTTACATGCCATGAACTAACGGATTATCTTGCATGAGATACAAATCGCAGCTAGCTATGTACTCATTCTGTCTCTGATATATATGTTAATATCCATGGGGCTATTGCAATGGATGGTACATATGTTGTTTTGATTAAAAACAAATCGGCTTAATGAGCGGACCAAAAAGTGAAGAAGGCCCTGGGTATTGCGATCGTTTTGCTGGATGCTGTTTACTTTACCCAACACTCCTCTCGGGGACAGCCCAACAAACGACAACAATATCAACAAGAACTATACTCTGGTCTAGTTCTACTCATCGGTCCAATTGTGCTTTGAATATGATGGGAAATGGGAAAGCTCTATTCTATCCCATACCCACAACTTTATCTTCCCTAGTTCATGACTCTATCTCCCTTTCGTGCTACCATCAAACACACACTTTGACAAACAACAAACAACAAACAACAAACAACAACAACACACAACACACAACACACAACACACAACACACGTTCTGCGCTCTTTGTCTTTCATGTCGGGCAGAGCGTATCACACGATCGCATATACAAAGATATCGTTGATTGCAATCTCCGTTCATAACCTGAAGCATGTCCACCAGTCCAACGCCGCACCTCTTGGAGTATTACATACAACCCGCAATGCATGCATGCGAGGGCCACGATTTGTCCCGTGGGATACACAACATGTTCTCGTTCCCTCCACAACTGCAGCAAGGGGCAAGGGCCTTTTTTTTTTTTTTGCCCGTACACTTTGGCGCTATTTTTCCTCCACCATGAGACATTCAATTGGACTCGGGGCGCACTAGGTCGCATCCTAGCATTATTTCTGAAATCAAAACAAGAAAACAAAGAAAAAAAAGCTTGATCTTTATCGTCGTTTATCCACATCATCACCTTTTCGCCTCTTTGGCCTGGTTATGTCTTCCTTTGATCCATTCCTGTAAACAAGTGCAAAAGAGACACCGGCAAAAACAAACTGGGTGCTTAGTTAACAAGTACAAGGCTCATAATCAGATTGTTTTATCAGTGAATAAAAGACAGCCTTGACCCCTGAAAAAAAAAATGCTAAAGCTTTTCTCGTGGAGTGTGTCATTGTAGACGCTGGTTGTTCTTATTGTCCCCGACATTTCATCCTTAGTGCCATCGTTTTTATTGGTTCGCACGCAGAGGCCCTGGATGACAACGACGCACGCGAACTGGACAAAAAGTGCGAGGCCGGATGAACCTCAGAAAACGGACAAACAGAGTGGTCATCAGGCGTGGCACGCACTGGCCATTTCTTTTACCTTTGTGGCATGGGAAAAAAATGGACACGTTGACAACGATAAAAAAACAACAGAAAAAGAGAAAAACTCGCTTTGAGCCAGATAGTAGACGTCCGTGGCCCATGATCGCGGAAGATAAGTGGGATCAATGCGGCATGCATGGATTTGGTCCTACTCTGCTTTGAAATCTATCCGTGGAAGTGGAGAGGTCTCATGGATAAACTTGCCATTGTTTTTTCTTTATGTTTTGTTTGGCAAGGTCCATCTGATCACTATCCATTTTTTTTTTATCCTGGTACTTTTTAAATCGATGTTTGTGCATCGAACTTCGCAATGTCCAATGCCACTTTATCTCATCGCGTTTTCCTACAATGGCTATGAAGCAGAAGCTGGACCGATCCTCATGAAGATCCGATTGGACTCATATCCCTACACGCAGTCGAAGCTTAAGGCGACACCCCCTTTGATGCAGGGGGCTCTTATAGGAAATAAAATAATAATGCTTCATGTCTATTCTCGTATGACCCAAGAGATATAACACACGGATGCCATAAAAGCGATTGTGGTCCTGATGGCGATTAAAAAATACGGAATAAACGACGCCAAAAACATCACATACACGTACTGCAGCCATCACTTTGCATGGATCGTTTGTCATCCATAGAAGTGCGAGATAACCGATAATCTCATAAAAAAAACTTTGAATCACGTTGAGACTTTTTGAGAATGCTATGTCTGCTATCTATTTTCCAACGGGATAAACATATGAAGGCAATAAAGAAATCCCGGGACTTGCTGTTGATCGATATCAATCTTCAGAGTCGCTAACACCAAGGCCAAGCAGTGACGTGTTGCCGTCCTTGATCGCTTGCAACTCTGTCTCGAATGGATCTCCATCCTGAGTCGAGGTGAGGTGCAAATGTCCTAACCGGTTGACTGCGTCTAAAGATACTATGAAAATTGAAAAATAAAACAATCCCATATTGTGTTAATTACTTTTACATGCAGATTTCGAACACCACATAGGATGTAGGACATTTATAGGACCAAAAGCAAAGAAAACGCGAACAAACAACAACAAAGAAAAACTTACCAGCGCCTGCATCCACTTCCGTCTGTGAGGGCGAAGCAGGGATGCTTAGAAGGATATTGTTTCGCTGCTGCATCGCCGACACTGCGATCGGGGCCACAAACAGTGGTGGAGGAGGAGGAGCAATACTGGACGAGCCATTCGCAGGTGCAGGTGCAGCTGCCGCGGCAGCTTGGTTCTCAAGCTCTGTCTGGATGAGCAAATAGTTACGCAGCTCTTTCACTAGCGGCAGCTTGGTCGCACCCACATCGCCGTTCTGCAGCAGGTATTCCGAGATCACATCCAGGGCGTCGTTCGCTGCTGCCGCCGTCACTCGTTTGACGTCTGGCCGGCGGGGTGTTGGTGTGCTGGCCATGTCTCTTGACCCGTGCAGACGATCCATCTTGGCCAATGCCCTGGGATGAGGGCGGTGGGGTCGTGTCCTTGTCTGCTCCGCTGTCCAAGGTCAGATCATCATCCACGGGCATAGAATCAGTCATCTCGACCTGAACATCCTCCATATCTTCATCCATGTCAACATCTTCACTGCCATCTCCTCCATCAGCGGCAGTACCCGCATCAGGTGCAGTAGAAGTAGATGGCCCACCACTGCCACTACCTCCCGCAAAGACCAGGTTCGTGCTGGATCGTGATCGGAGTGAGCGGTATTTGATCCCGTGCCGTTTCCTGAAGCCGTGGTACCAACCGGAAGTGAGACCCAACTTGACACCCATCTTTTCGGCAATGCCCTTGGCGACCTGTGTAATGGCGGCTTCGGAGCTGAGCATCATGACTGGTGGGATATCGTCTGGGTTGATGGTGATGGGCCTGTTGGTTTCGCGGTTGATGCGCTCCTGTTCCTGCTGAATCTGGAGTTGTTCCTGCTCCAGGGCCTTGAGTTCGAGCACGAGGGCCTTCTCGAACTCGGGATACCGGACTTGGCGGTTCCGTTTGGCGGACGGGTTGACAAGCTCGGTGGCGAGGCGCTTGGAGGCCGAAGAGCGGAGTCTGGACGCGGTGGAAAGAGAGATGGTGAGGCCGAATCGTGCTTGGCAGAACTGGACAATCTCTTTGCATGGAATGAGATTGTTGCTGTTGGTGCTTAATTTCGAGTCGTCCTCGGTGTTGTTGCTGAGGCTGTTGATGTTATTGCTAGTGCTGTCAGATAAGGTTTGCGCTTGTCCTCCTTGCCCTTGAACCTGCCCTTGGCTTTGTTGTTGCTGCTGTTGAAGTGATTGTGCCTGCTGTTGCGACTCGATGACAAACAGTGCTATCGACCGCCTCTGGGACTCGGTCAGCGAGACGTAATTAGGCATCTCGTTGACTCTGTGTATGTGTACTTGATGTTATGGTTGCTGTTGTTGCTATTGTTGTTGTTGCGCTTGTCTGCTTGTTGGTGGCGCTCCTTTCGAGGAATGTGGATGATTGTGTGCTCCAAAGATGCCTTCCGGATGACGTGTGGTGGGTGTGGTGATGTCCTACTTGATGTTCGGTACTTGGATTGTGGTATGGTTGTGTATGTTGAGTGAGAGAATGAAAAAAGACCATTGGATGAGTTTGAGTGCGTGGACATGTTTGTGAAAACTGAAATGTGCAACTATGAAAACTCGAAATGTGTAATTGACGAAATGATAATGACACGGTGATTTTTTTTTTTTAATTCTTCAGTCACTATCCGACCATGTGTCCGTGTCCGCTATTGCCCGCAGGGCTTCGTCACGGTCAGTCTTTTCGGGTCCCCACACAAGGATGTCATGGTCGTTCCCAGCGCTGTAAATCTCCTCCGTCCTAGGCCGCCATGCCAAGTCTGTGCAGCGGCCATACGCGCCTCTCATCCGCTTGACGAGAGCACCGCTCAGTAGATCAAACATCAGAATTGTCCTATCATCCGAAGGATGAAAAACACTGTAGGAGGATCCTGAGAACAGAGGCGAGATCAGCGGCGTGAGCGTGTTCACATACTGGTTCCGGATCATAGTGCCATAGTTGGTCAAAGTGTTCTGGCCACTATGCAGGTTCCACAGTCGCATCTTGTCATCGTGTCCAGTCGTGATTAAATAAAGACCATCCGGAGTAAACGACAGGCCGTTCACGGTCCTGGAGTGAGCGACGTTGGTTTCGGCAAGGGGTGGAGAATTGGAGTTGTGAAAGTCTAAGGAACACAGGCAAGCTGACGACTTGCGGATGTCCCAAAGACGGACAGTCGAGTCTGTGCTGTATTTGTGTATGCAGGGTAAAAATGTCCGCAATGGTCAGTCGGATTATGCAGTCGTTTGGTTTTTAGACATAACAGGGTCATCCAGATCATAGGCAAACCTTCCAGAAGCTAGCAAAAACTCGTGTCGTGGGGACCACTCTACAGCTAGGACAGTTCCTCGATGTCCCGGTAGAGAATGGGTGAATGCGCCGCTTTTGAGGTCACAGAGTCTTATCCTCGGATCCGCGGATGCAGCTAGATACTCAAACATCCCGTGAGTGTTAGACAGACGATAAAGACGCGTTTACTA
This sequence comes from Podila verticillata NRRL 6337, assembly GCA_000739165.1. Classification (NCBI taxonomy): domain Eukaryota; kingdom Fungi; phylum Mortierellomycota; class Mortierellomycetes; order Mortierellales; family Mortierellaceae; genus Podila; species Podila verticillata. Next base: position 1,214,715 of record KN042425.1, on the reverse strand, counting down.
CTGTGCAGCTTCAATCATGTATCGTACTTGCTACGAGACCATGAGTTGCCTTGGAGGAGAGTGCGTGACTGTACACTTTGTTTTCTAGGTCGAACGAACAAGCCATCTTGAACAAGGCATTTGTTAGTTGTTGTTGTTGGAGCGTGAGGAAAATCTGACAGAGTGATTACCTCCATGGCATTGGTGTCCCAGACTTTGATGGTGCTGTCATAGGACGATGTGGTGAACATGCCGTTATCGAAAGGATACCAGTGCACCCGCGAGATGCCTCCCTTGTGCCTGTTGTAGTTGCTAAATGATTTTGATCGACAAACGAGACAAATGAATGACTTCGCCCAAGTTCTTTTTGACAAGCGACATTTGTATCTTTCAGGAAGCGTCCTTACCCATTTAATGATGCAAAGCTTTTTATTATGCGACGATCTTCCTGCTCGGACTCTTCAAGGTCATAAATGTAGATGTTGCCATCGCCACCCCCTGAAAGTAAACTGAGCAAGCAAAGAACGACGTTTCAGGTAAGTGTTCTTCCTAAGACAGCTGAACTGCGAAGCACATCAAAGAGCATCTAATGTTTTACTCACTTACTATCTGCCTTCAGCCTCCTCGATGTCGATCGTATTCACGGCTCCAACATGTTCTCGCTGGATGGACACAGCAGGGTCCAAGGTGATATTCTGAATCCGCCTGTTGATGATTTGTGCTTGGAACGTGTTGGCCTTGACGAGACCCAGTTCTCGTTCTACAAACAGATTCTGACGACGAAGATGGCGTTGGTTGGTTGTGCTCATGATGCAAGGCGAATGAATGTTATGGTATGAAGTCAAAACACACTCTCTCGGAGAAGGAAAGAATGGAATGGAATGAATTGGAGGGAGTTGAAAGGAAAGTGAATGAGGTGTAAAAAAGAACGAAAAATGAATTGCATCAATAGAAGAAAGCAAATTTTGGTGGCAAAACTCTCCAACCAAACATAAATCGCCACCTTTAACAGTATTTGCCTCATCACCGCACAAAATAAAAGGAAAATCAACTGCCATCGCCATGAGCATTTCAATTCATCATGCATGCATGCGATGAAGCACGAGACAAAAAGTGAAAAGACCAAAATATTATGCGTGGTCCGGGAATCGAACCCGGGTCTACCGCGTGGCAGGCGGTAATTATACCACTAAACCAACCACGCTTTGCTCGATAAGTGTGTCGTGAACTGACCCACTGTTAAGGGCCCGCTCCGAGGGCGCCACTAACAGTGTTTCCTTTCTCGGCCGCGCGCTCGACACTTTCTTCCTACTCGGCCGCGCGCTCGACACTTTCTTCCTACGACCTATCTCGAGTGCCTTTCCTCTCGAGTGCCTTTCCTTTCAAGCGCCTTTCCTTTCAAGTGCCTTTCCTTTCGGCCGCTTGTTTGTCTATTCACCCGTTTGTTTATTCTTCCTCTTCTTTTCTTTTCTCTTATCTTCACGGCGCCTAGGTTGGTATCTTCAACATGTTCGCTATCTACCTAGGCTACCTTTTTTCTCTTCTCTTCCAATCAACCTCTTTGTTGTTTTCCTTCACTTTCTTTCTGCCGAGATAGCCGCTTCGACGTTATCTTCTTTTTGCCACTTCAGTATCGAAACTCCCACTTTAGGTGACCGTCGCTAGGACCATGAGTAATGGTACCGCTCCGATTCGTTCGATCACTGTTGGCCTTCTTTCCTTCTTTCTTCGTTGACTGCAACGCGATATCTATTCTAGTTTCCATTTTACTTTACTATCGAGACTTTAGTAATAGTGCGATCCATAGCGTATATAAGGACCTGGTGTTGCCCTAGTTGGATCGGTATCTTTCCATTACCATCCAACTTCGCCAACACAGGTATAGTACTTGATAGCAAGTCCTTCCCCCGATCCGCACTAATTACACAGTATCTAATAAATCTTTCCATTACCATCCAACTTCGCCAACACAGATACGATCTCTGTGGTTTGCCTGTCTATAGCGCGTCCCCTGAAAGATCCGCGCTCAGTTATCTCTCTGTACCGTCGCACGACGCCGACGCTCAGTTATCTCTCTGTATCGTCGCACGACGCCGACGCTCTACAGCTATCGCACCGGGTTCATTCACCACAAAACTGGTAGCAAAGGATTCTCGATCCTACCCCTAGTCTCTTTCCCTCTTCAGACTTTCGTTCCATACACACACATCGTTACGTTTCCCTCTCATTTTCCGTCCCTTTTTTTTTTTTTTTTTTTTTTTTTTTTTTTTTACGAAATTTTTTTCCCTCCCACCCTCCCTCTATATTTTTTATTTTTTTTCTCTCCTTTCTCTTTCCCTCTTTCATCATGAGTGACGCCGAACTTGTCAGCCTTCGCGCTGAACTTCAGGCGCAACAACAGCTGATTGCCGCTCAGACTGCCATAGTAGCGGAACTCCAAGATCTCGTTACCCAGCAGCAAGCCGCTCCGCAGGTCGCTGTCCAACCGAGTGTGTCTTCACCTGTCTCCTACCGACACACCACTCTTCCTTCAAACGCTCCTTCGTTTTTTGGCACTGAATCGCAGTCAGATGCCAAGGTCTTCATCGAGTTCATTGAAATCGCCTGCCGCACGCGCGGGATTGCCAAACTCGGATGGCGAGACGCCATCATTCTTCAGCTAGGGGGGAGTGCCCGACTCTGGGGTCTCCAATACAACCTCGATAACCCCATCGTCGCGACTTTTGACGCCGATCTGGTGTATGAGAACTTCAAGACTGCCTTCTCAGACCAGTTCTGCATCAAAGAAGACTCGATCTACCTCCGAAGCGAATGGCACAGTATCACCTGGATCCCAGGCGAGACCCCTAATACGTTTCTGCAACGTTTCGACTTTGCCGCCATTCGTGTCAAGGGCCTTACTTTCGATGAAAAGATCTACCAGTTCATGCAAGTCGTCCCCTCCTTCCTTACGGATTTCTTAATCGTTCAGCAAGTTGGTAACTGGGATCAAGTCAAGTCAGCCTGTGATCTCAAGACCCAGCAACAGCTACAAAGAAACATCGTCGGCAAGATGAATAAGAACCGACCACCTCCGCCTAAGCCGCAGCACCCCTACAAGCCCACACCGGCTCAGCCACCACAATTGATGACACCTATGCAGTTCCCTCGAGGATCTTCGGCCGCGCCATTTAAGGCTCGAGCACCGTCAATCACTGGGAATGCTACCTCGGGTTTTTCCACCAATCGACGTGCGAGCAACGTCCATCCCTTCTCTCAGGCAGGCCGCCGCGAGAGTTACGCAGATCGACGAAGCTCTGGGCCTAGCCCTATGGAAGTGGACAACATTGTCTACACCTGCAGCAACTGTGGAGGCAACCACCGACAGAGAGACTGCACTAAGGCCCTCCGATGCTTCAAGTGCCAGAAAGCTGGGCACATGCAGAAGGACTGCACTGCGCCTCGTCATGCTGGACCTAACCAAGATGGTTCGATGTACATGACCGTCGTCCCAGCTAGCGAGTTCGATCCACAAGCTTTCCCCCTCGTCGTTGTCCCCATCAAGATTGGCAACCAGGAGTTTGAAGCTCTAGTGGACAATGGTGCCAACGTCAATGTGATCTCTGAGGCGACACTCGAGAAGATCAAGTCGGCACCCAAGCAAAACGGCTCTCCCCTATTGGAAGGCGAGGAGCGCGTCAAGAACCCAGTACCCCTACGCCTCGCACATGGCGGTAGCTCTGGTGCTTCTGCACTCGGAAAAGTTTGGATCCGAGTCAAGATCGGTGATTGGGAGTCAAGCATTCAGGTCACCATTGTGACTGAATTGGCTCGCGATTTATTCCTCGGCATCCCTTGGATGGCCCTCGTCAAACCTGACATGGACTGGGAACAGTACTCTCTCTCATGGCAGGTTGGCCCCGATCACTATGAGGTCAAGGCTAAGTCAAAGCCGTCGCCTCTACTGTTGGCCCAGCATATGGAGCCAATGGTCAGCATGGTGCATGTCGATGCGCCCGAATTTGTGCGCGCTTATGAAGCCGCAGATACCCTCGAAGCGGGTGTCATTTTCTTGTCGCAAGTTGCGAGCGAGACACCGGAATCCGTGGAAGCAGAATCCACGAGCCCCCATTTGGAACCAGTGGAAGCGGAGCCCACGATCCAACATCAAGGTCATGATGAACCTTCCAAGAACGTAGTTCTTCTACCCGAGCAACAGGCACAGGTCGATGCCTTAGTCTCCGAATTTTCCACAGACGTATTTGCGCCGCTGCAAGAGCTGCCGCCTCGTCGCCCTGGGTTTGATCATGCGATTCCTATAGGGAATGCTGAGCCCATTGCCAAAAGAGTTTACAAGATGTCGCCACTCGAATTGCGATCTCTCAAGGAACAGCTGGACGAACTGATTCGTCTAGAGTACATCCGCCCCTCCACCTCGCCCTGGGCCGCTCCAGTTCTTTTTGTCAAGAAGAAGGACGGTTCTTTGAGGCTTTGTGTCGACTACCGTGGACTTAACGCAGTCACCATCAAGAACAAGTATCCACTGCCATTGCTAGAAGAGTTCTTCGATCGCTTCCAAGGTGCGAAGTTCTTCAGCAAGTTGGACCTACAGCAAGGCTATCATCAACTCCGCGTCGAGGATGAAGACGTTCCCAAGACCGCATTTTCTACACGCTATGGTCACTATGAGTTCCAAGTTATGCCGTTTGGACTCACGAACGCCCCTGCCTCCTTTCAAGCGCTGATGAACAAAGTTTTCTGCGACCAATTGGACGCCTCCGTCGTAGTATTCCTGGACGACATACTTGTGTTTTCCAAGACTTTCAAAGAGCACCTCCAGCATCTCCGTAAGGTTCTGGAGCTCCTCAAGGAAAATCACCTGCACGCCAAGCTGAGCAAGTGTCACTTTGGAACATCCAGTGTTGCCTTTGTGGGCCACGTGATCTCCGCCGATGGTCTCCAAGTCGATCCTGCCAAGACAGCAGCATTGAAGTCATGGCCGAGCCCCACCAATGTTCAGCAGTTACGCTCCTTCCTTGGTTTTACCAACTATTACCGTCGGTTTGTCTTCCAGTATGCCCGAGTCGCTGCTCCCCTGACAGAACTGTTGGTCGAAAAAGATACGCCCAAGAACAAGGCTAAGACTCGTCCACTGCGATACTGGTCTGTTGTGGAACAGGCTGCCTTCAACGAGCTACGCCACCTGTTATCCTCTGCACCTACTTTGATTCCGGGCGACACTTCGCAACCCTTTATTCTCGAGACTGACGCCTCAGATCTTGCTACTGGGGCAGTCTTATATCAGAAAGTCAAAGGTGGTCGCTGCAACCCAGTCGCCTATGAGTCCAAGAAGCTCAAGCCACATGAGCACAAGTACCCTGTGCATGAGAAGGAAATGCTTGCCATCGTTCATGCCTGCCGCGCATGGAGATCATTCCTCCTCGGTGCCCCTAAGACAGTTGTCTTGACTGATCATGCCAGTCTGCGTTTCATTCCAACTCAGCCGCATCTCAGTCCGCGTATGACTCGTTGGGTCGAATTTCTAGCGCCCTATAATCTCGCAATCCAGTACAGGCCCGGCGCCGCTAATGCTGCCGCCGATGCTCTCTCTCGTCTGGAGATCCACCAGGTCGAGCATTCTCAAGCGGAACTTGATGAATGGGATTGGCCTTTGCTTGTGCCTGAATTTATTTCAGACGGCACATTTCCGCCTCAGACCGATACACTGGTCAAGAAGCTTGTCCGCAAGGAAGCAGTTCATTTTGTTATGGACAACGGTGAACTCCGTCGAATCGTAAAGGACTGGCTCGTTCCTTTTATTCCCTACGCTGAACGCGCTGACAAGATCGTGGAGCTTCACTCTGATCTCGGTCATTTAGGACATGCTGGCACACATGCCCTCGCTGAATCTCGCATGTGGTGGCCTACCATGCGCGCTGACATCAAGAAGATGGTCAACGAATGCCGCCCTTGTCAATTGGTCAAGCCTGGAAGTCGCTCTGTCGCGCCTCTCCATCCCTTGTCTCCTGCCCGACCTTTCGAACGTTGGGGCATTGATTTTATTGGTCAGATGCCGCTCACTAAGAAGGGCAATCGTTGGATCATCACCGCGATCGACTATGGTACCAACTGGCCTGTCGCTAAAGCCCTCCCTGATGCTACTGCAGAGTCCGTCGCCACCTTCTTGTATGAAGAGGTCTTCTTACAGTTTGGCTGCCCATCCGAAATCGTGAGTGACCGCGGCGCCAACTTCATGTCCGATGTGTTGCAGCGTTACTTGGCCAAGATGAACGTGAAACACAAGGCTACTTCTGCATACCACCCGCGATCTAACGGCAAGTGCGAGCGCCTGAACGGTGTCCTTGGCCACATGATCAACAAGTATGTCGGTACTCACCGCCATAGCTGGGACCAGTATCTTCACCAGTCGCTCTTTGCCTGCCGTGTTCATATCTCACAAAGAACACACATCAGCCCATTCCAACTCGTTTATGGTATCGAGCCACGCATTCCTCAAGATCCCGTCCGTCCTTTCCTCTTCGATTTTTCTGATCCAGAAGATTTCTTGGAGTATCGCAAGAAGACGTTTCATGAGATCAACGAGCTCCGCGAGAAACAGTTGGCTACACAGAAAGCTGCCGCCAGCGCCATGGTAACGCGTCACGAAGACACCCATGACGTTGAAGAGAACAAGTTTCAAGTCGGAGACTTCGTTCTGGTCAAGAATTATGGCAAGCGCAAGATGGATCCATTCTGGTATGGTCCACTCCAAGTCATCCGTGTGACTCCTCTCTCCACATATCAACTCAAGTGGGGAGATGGCGAACTCAAGAGTGATCTTGTCCACCAAGACCGCCTCAAACTGGCTGTGGTTCCCCAAGACGACGTCAAGCGCCAGGCTTGGTTTGCCAAAACCCGTCGCTCTATGGAGGATTTCCATGACAACTCCAGTGATGGTCTGCCCGACGCTCCTGCTCTGTCTGATGAAGACAGGCGTGTCGCTGAGAACCGCGAGCTCCAGGCCGCTAACGAGGACTTTTTACGCCGCCGCGCCGACATTGGTGATCACCAGCCGCCTGTTATGGGCACAGCTGCTGAAGCCGCACGTCTCTATCGCTCTGGTTTGGCTCAGGCTGGTCTTTCACCTTCGAAAAAGACAGCTACTCGACGTCCTAAGGTCCATGCGGTTCACTTCGCGCTCCGTGGCTAACAGCGCCGGGACGGCGCTAGTCAAAGTAGGGGGGTGTCGTGAACTGACCCACTGTTAAGGGCCCGCTCCGAGGGCGCCACTAACAGTGTTTCCTTTCTCGGCCGCGCGCTCGACACTTTCTTCCTACGACCTATCTCGAGTGCCTTTCCTCTCGAGTGCCTTTCCTTTCAAGCGCCTTTCCTTTCAAGTGCCTTTCCTTTCGGCCGCTTGTTTGTCTATTCACCCGTTTGTTTATTCTTCCTCTTCTTTTCTTTTCTCTTATCTTCACGGCGCCTAGGTTGGTATCTTCAACATGTTCGCTATCTACCTAGGCTACCTTTTTTCTCTTCTCTTCCAATCAACCTCTTTGTTGTTTTCCTTCACTTTCTTTCTGCCGAGATAGCCGCTTCGACGTTATCTTCTTTTTGCCACTTCAGTATCGAAACTCCCACTTTAGGTGACCGTCGCTAGGACCATGAGTAATGGTACCGCTCCGATTCGTTCGATCACTGTTGGCCTTCTTTCCTTCTTTCTTCGTTGACTGCAACGCGATATCTATTCTAGTTTCCATTTTACTTTACTATCGAGACTTTAGTAATAGTGCGATCCATAGCGTATATAAGGACCTGGTGTTGCCCTAGTTGGATCGGTATCTTTCCATTACCATCCAACTTCGCCAACACAGGTATAGTACTTGATAGCAAGTCCTTCCCCCGATCCGCACTAATTACACAGTATCTAATAAATCTTTCCATTACCATCCAACTTCGCCAACACAGATACGATCTCTGTGGTTTGCCTGTCTATAGCGCGTCCCCTGAAAGATCCGCGCTCAGTTATCTCTCTGTACCGTCGCACGACGCCGACGCTCAGTTATCTCTCTGTATCGTCGCACGACGCCGACGCTCTACAGCTATCGCACCGGGTTCATTCACCACAAGTGTTGCCCGCACGTCGAATCTAAGTACCCTCAGCCACCTTTTCGCTCACATGACCTTCCGCCACCAATAACCATCCCTGTCCCGTTCATTCCCCGATACTCCTTCTGCCATCGCTACTCCCCGATTTTTCTAGAAAACCCTTTCGCTCCGATTTCCCTTATACCATTGCCATTTTTGTTCATTACCCACTCATTTTCCATACCTTTCCATTTTGTCCGCTTTCCCTTCGCCATATATTCCCTTTTGTTTCCTTTTTACTTTCGCATACGTTTCCGATTCGCCCACTCCAGCCCTTTTGTACCATCGCCACGCCTTTTGTTCCTTGACCTTTTCTTGTTCTTTTCCATCCTCGTCATTTTTCCTTTTTGCCCTTTTTCCGCTCTCTCTTCTCGTGTACCTTATTTCATCCCTTGCACCAACTAAACATCGCCGATCCGCCGCCCCGTACCCTTCCCTGAACCCCAACGTCAAGACCTGCAAGACCGATAAGAAGAAAGAAGAATCACATAAATAGTCGATTGTCCCAAGACCCCCCGGGAATAAACAGTTTACAGTTGCCATAGTTTTCAGTTACAGTCTCCCACGGCCGTAGTCTGTGCATAAGAAACTCACCCCGCTTTGTGTCTATTTGAGAAGTCGAGTTGATCGTTCCTGGGTATTGAGACCGCAGGAAGTTCTTTCGCACGTTTGACCATCGTTGTTACCGCCACCACTACCCTTCCACCCCTTCGCGTCCCCTCTGTAATTGACTACCCCCTGTTTCCCCTCTTTATTTGCTTGTTTCCAAGAATCCCGTAACATAAGCGTCCTTGGAAAAAATCTATTTTGTAAAAACGTCAGAAGATTGTCGATCGCAAGTGCTGCGTCTAAGGCTTTGAAACCATGAAAACCCATGCCCCCTCCCGGGTTCCACTTTGCTCTCACAAAAACAACGTCTTGTTGGACTTCTTAAGTCAAGATCGATGTATATGAAGTCATCTCGAGGCGTGCTTCAATCGGCTTGTACACAAATGCAGAATACGATGTGTGATAGAAAAAAAGCGTTTGATGATGAGGAGTCGGAAGCACCGTTTAGTCTAGTAGCTCATGTGATTGCCTCCACCCCACTCCACGGCACGCACAAGATAGTTCAAAGAGGTATAGTAAAGGAGTGCTTTTATCCTGCCGCGAATATCCACCTAAGAGGGGCCGATCTCTTGGCATGCAAAGAGGGCGACTCTGAAGACTCTTCCCTGAGCACACTTTGCAGTGCAAACTCGGTCCAAACGTTGAACTCCTCCTCGTCATCCCTTGCACTGGCCACTACGCACAAAGACATTATCGACAACAGGTTCAGCAATAAACGCACCCAATGGCGATTGTCCTACAATCCCACCCTCACAAGCCACAACCAGTTCCGCTTCTACATCTGTACTTCTGCACTTTTACCTAGGAAGAGCACTGGATCGGTCTCCAAATGCTCGGCCTGCAACGCGACGACTGCATGTTCGTGATCACCTCTGCGAGTGACAACGCGCCCGAGTGTGCCCTCAAAAGCCCCAGCCGGATCCACTGTGTCGACATGAACCCGTGCCAAACCCACCTACTAGAACTCAAGCTCACCATCAACAACCTGGAGCACTCATATTTCTGGAAATTTCTGGACAGGGTAAGCACGAAGGGTTCCGATGCTTATTGATTGACAATCTTTCGCCTGTGCTTTCCTCAACGGCCGTCCGGTTCCGGTAAAAGAGCCGCGCGACGTTTGACGAGAGCTTCTACGAAAAGGGTTACTCCAATCTGGCCCTTGTGCTGTTCAAGTGGCTCGTCCGGGCCAAGGGCCTTGGCACTGCCGTGCACCAAAGTCTCGACCACGAGCGCCCTCAGCACGCAGGTCCATCTACGAGAGTAAGTGATCAGGCCTGCTACTTGCCCAAGCGGCTTGTGTCGTGGTGCTGAGCGATCCTACGTTCCTGTGGAACGCGTTGAGGGAGCCGATCAACCAAAATGGAACTGTTACTGGAGGAAGGCGATGCAGTCGCGTATATCTATAATACACTAGACATGATCATGCACCGATTGCTGTTCAAGGACGACTAGTGTTTTTATCACCTGGTGGTCAGTTGTGCGTACACTACCACGTCGTGCCCATCGTATCTGACTAAAGAGGGGTTCCGGACGCTGAAGAAAGGGAAGGCGAAGGAGGCGATAGTGCTGCACAGAAACTACATTCTCTAGGTGCTACGCATGATGCGGGATGGGGAGCTGACCAGAGCTGTGTTAATGGATCATATGGACTAGGCTGACCCTGCAGACGCGGAGGAAGAAATCAAGGAGGTGGCGAGGGCTATGCAGGCTAGAGGGATGGTCGAGTGGAAAGCGCTGTTTGTGAAGCACAGATTTGAGGTGGAGGCAGTTGGGGTGCGTTTGCCGGGGAGTGGAGAGTCGATTGACCAGGTGAACATGTATGCATCCAGTTACCGAGGCGTCAAGCTGTGGGAATGAATAAAATGCTAGATTTTAGCGATGGATGTGTGCATACGCATTTTCTCCATTTTCTCGGGATATCATCTCACCGAAGGGGAAGACTGATTCGCACGAGGGCAGAGACAAAAGAGGACTGCCAAATCCAGTTCAAGGTTCACAGACATAGAACGACAAGAGAGGGAGAACCGGGCGGAATTTTATCATTCTGTTTCCTTCCCTCAATCAGATCAAACCGAATCGCACATCCACCCTCGCCCATTCACTCGCCCACTTTGCCCGTCGAACCGCTCACTCATCACCCAGTGTATTCATTCATTCAAAGGGGAGAGAACAGAACCCACCTCATCAAAAAAAGCGCCTTGTACATATACACACACACACGCTCTCTCTCACTCTCTCACTCTCTCACATACACACCCAGACATAAAACACAATGGTCAAGTTCTATCAGCACACATCATCGTTCGAGCACGCATGGGACAATGTCACCTATGCCTTCTGGCTGAGATACCCAAACCCATTCGCATCCCATGTCATCGGGTGCGATGTCCTGGACAGATCTGTCGACCCCGTCACCGGTGTCCTGCGCACTACCCGCCTCATTCTCAAGCAAGGTGTCCTGCCTCGCTGGGGACGATCTGTAAGTTGACTTTCTTCTTTTGGAAAGTAGAAAGGGAGCCAGCCCACACACACACAAGCGCAACCCACGGTGTCCAAAAAAAAAAAAGCGCTCGTCTGACATGTAACGCCTTTTTTGTCGTCTGTATCTCTCAATAGTTGATCAAAAGCCCAGATGCCTACATCATTGAAGAGTCGGAAGTCAACCCAAAAACACACACCATGGTCACTCGCACCAAAAACCTGAACCATGCCCGGGTGATGCAGGTCGAAGAGACTCAAACCTTTACCGTCCACCCCGAGAACCCGAAATGGTAATTTATTTTGTTTTTGTTGTTAGTGTTTTAGGGAGAAGGGACAAGCGCAATTGGGATGAGTGCTCTTTTCTCGTGCAACGAAACTAACTGCGAAGCGTTTTACTCACTTCAAATAGGACGCAAGTCAAGACAGAGGCTAGGATCATCAGTGAGCTGCGCTGGGGAATGACAGGGAGGGTAGAAAGCTTCGGGATCAACAAGTTCATGGACAACTCGGTGAAAGCTCGGAAAGGCATGTCTCATATCTTGGAACGACTCCGTCAAAACGCTGCTGCTGCATCAGCACCTCTGGAAGCATAAGGCCCAACGGATATGCCCCTCACCCTTTCCCGATTCGAAATCGAAAATCGAAGCAGGATCAAGAAAACGACAAAAAAGCTGAAAGCGCAGTTACCGTAAGGCGACATTATCCAAACAAGAATTTCTCCCACTTTTGTCTGTCTGCTTCATCGTTTGCGACACATTTGTTTTTCTTCGCTACTCGCTTTCCGCTTCTGCCGCTGCTTTTCTTCTTGCCTACTATTTTCATTGTATACCAATCCCATGTTCTCGTTTCGTTCAAATAAAAAAACCAACTTGTATTATACTCTAAAAAACCCTACTCTTACAACTCCAAAGACTTGACAGCCATGGCCAAGGCACCCTCGCGGGTCTTGTTGCCACCGATGAAGCCTCCCATGTGGACAAAGATGCCGTTGGGGATGCCCGAACGCTCGCTCAACTCGTCGTCACGGAATCCGCGCCACTCCTGGGGCAGGGCCTTGCGGCACTCGAAGCTCTCGGGCGAAGGGGGCACGCACTGGACGCGCCACTGATTGTTATCATCGGGGTAGAGAACGTAAATAGCCTTCTCTTCGATGCAGAGCTCCTCCTCAAGGTTGAACAAGTGCTCCTTCCAGGGGCAGGACTGGTCAAAGACCAAGATCTTGCCCGAGGGGTGGATGTCCTTGCGCTGGTCCAGGGCCTTGACGACAAGGTCGCGGGCGGGCAACCAAGACAGACCCAGGTAGCGGATCGAGTCAGTGAGGTCGGATCCAGTCATAGCGACGGCTTTCATGAACTGGCCGTCGACATCGACGTCCTTCTGGTTCCACCAAGGGTTGAGGCCAGCGACGCGCTGGGGGAGGGCGGTGCCGACGCGGTACTTGGGCTTGATGTCGGCGGGGTACTGCGAGATGCCGTTGTCGCCGCCGTCGAGGGCCTCGATAAAGTTCTCGTAGACCTTGAGGTAGAGCAGCTCGACCTTGGGGTCGGACTCCTCGAGGTTCAAGGTCGAAGCAATGATCTCCTTGCCAAAGTGCCTAAATTTTTTTCCATTGATCCAGCAAAAAGTATGATAAGTTTCTGCAGTCTCGTTGAGAAAGTAATCCGATCCTGTGGTCTCTTTTGTGTCCCTTTTGCTTACTTGTAGACAAGGCCGGCACTGCTGAGCTTGGTCACAAACTTGCCGCCAAAGACCTCGGCGAATCCGCGCTGGTGGTGATCGTAGCGGTTAGTGGCAGGGTCGTACACACCACCGACATCAACGACAATATCGCAGGCAGTCAACTTTGCGGGATCACGGGTACGGATGAGTTCTAATCCAGTACATAGAGAGTGCAGCAATTTGCGTTTTAGTTGGTCGGATCGAAACCACTTTCCTGTTGCATGGCATATGCAGCCTTTGTCGTCGTTTCTTCATCGCATACCGGCATCCTTAAACTGCTTGGTCTGGAAAAGCATGTGGACGGCAAGAGCTTCATCGCTATGGGGTTTTGACGAAAGAGCAGGTAAAGTCATTAGGATCTCGCACTGCCCATGCTTGTCATACTCGAAGAAGAGTGCAGGTGTGATCGCTATCTCGTTGTCCATACCAGTGGAAGTGTCCGTTGTGAGTTCCAATAGTCTAGAAACGTGACCAAACGAAGACGGCTTAGTTCAAGCCTTGCCTGCAGAATTATTCGATAGAAAATGTCGGTTAACATGGATATTGGTCGTACCTTGGCCATTGTGCTGTAGTAATTGAATCGAGAGATGGGTTGAATGGAACGAGCGGTGGTGCGGATGGAATGAGAAAAAGCTCGGAGCATTAATGAGAAGGATGAAGAAAAAAAAACCGAGGCGAGCAACAAACCTACAGAAAGCAGTCCGCGTGTTTGGCTTAGAGCCTACTCGCGCGAATATCACGCATGGCTTTTCCTGGTCCGACGGTGGTCAGAGACTCAGAGTAGGTTCGTGCAAGGGTGTCGCTTCCACGCCTACTCGGCTCGACAAGGTCAACATTTGATCAACACGCTCACAGATAACGAGGGGCGGCAAAATGCTCAAAGGTAACGGCCCAGCGAGCTTATCTGTTCCCACGGACGCGTGTTTAAGGGGCTGGGTACCTTTGCCACCTATAAAACAGCTAAAACTTCACATTCCACTCTCAACTTCCACTCTCAACTTCCACTCCACTCAACCCTCCATTTCCGAATGGCTTCTCGCAACTTCATTAGAACCGGCCGCAAGATTGTCGCCATTGGCCGCAATTTCGGTGAGCACGCTAAGGAACTTGGCAATGCCGTCCCTAAGACTCCCTTCTTCTTCCTCAAACCAACCTCGTCCTACATCGCCAATGGCCAGAGCATCGAGATTCCTCGCGGTTGCGAGGTCCATCACGAAGTCGAGCTCGGTGTCGTGATCGGCAAGGATGGCCGTGATATCAAGGCCGCCAACGCCAACGACTACATTGCTGGTTACACCCTTGCCCTGGACATGACCGCCCGCAACCTGCAGGATGTAAGTAGAGCAGTTGATGATCGGAACAAATATTTCTTGCTGTCAGATTAACATACTTCTTTTTTACACAGATCGTCAAGAAGCAGGGTTTGCCTTGGAGCGCTGCCAAGGGTTACGATACCTTCACACCCATTGGCGAGTTTATCCCTAAGGAGTCTATCCCCGACACCAACAACGTTGACCTGTCTCTGCAGATCGACGGTGTCACCAAGCAGAACGGCAACACCAAAGACATGATCTTCAAGTAAGGAGGCGAGCGCAGATGTAACAACACAGAGTTGACATTGGCAAAAACCATTCCGGAAACTGACAATCAGTTATGTCATGCTATTCTAGGATCCCCGAGCTCATCGAGCACGTCTCATCGATCATGCGTCTGGAGGAGGGCGACGTGATCTTGACTGGTACCCCCAAGGGCGTTGGACGCGTGGACCCTGGACAGACTGTGACCTGTGCCCTTGGCAGTCAGGGCAAGATTATCTCGCAGCTCAAGTTCCCTGTTATTGACCGCAAGTAAAACGAAGACGTAGAAAATCAAACTGTAGTCTTTCAAATAAAAAATAGTATGCAAAACTATTTTGGTCCGATTGGAAAATGAGCCTCCACAATGGATCCTACATCTTTCCCATGCACCTTTCGACAACTATTTATTGCTTTTTCGTCTATTCCACAGTCTATGGCACCACGGCAGCTTTTCTTTTCAACAAACTCATTTGTAGTGCGCAGATGGAGTGGACGTTGGTCAAAGTCAAATAAAGGTTTTCGTCCATATTTGGTATCTCGCCCCGCTTTTTCCAACCCTCGGAACAAGGCGCTATCAATACGAGGAGAGGTACTCTTCTGGAAGATAACTCCAACTCCAACCCGCACTCACGCTGACTGCGTAGCAATAGAGGCAGCGCCAGCAACACCACTGCCAGCAGCGCCATTCTTGTAGTGTGCCTGGCAATACGGCTTTCCGTTTTCAACATAATACGAAGTGGTATCGAAGCCGATATGACACACCTGGAAGAAATAAACAAAGCAAAAGATAAAAGTACGCGATATTAGAACAACTTCCAAAGGGGCCTTATCCAAAAACTCACGCTGACACAAAGCTATTTCACACACACAAGAAAAGTATAACAGGAAAATACCACTTACCGTGCAGCCAAAGCAATCCCGGTGCCACTTGCCTTTGAGTGCGCTGATAAAGTCGCCTTGGATCGGGTCTTGGCAGCCTGCGCATTTAGGCGCAAACAGCCGCAGATAGTCCTTCTCGCAGTAAGGGAAGTCGTCGTGGACCATGTACCCGTCCTCTTCGAACGGGTCACCACACTCGCGGCAAAAAAAGTGGCCCGGGTGCCAGCTCTTTCCCAGTGCTGTAAGACATTCCTGTTATGTATGTATACCATTCATTTCTTTTGTACATTAGCTCATCAGAAACAAACAAACATAAAACCAAAAGCAATAAACAATCAAAGAAGACTTTACATTCTCAATGGCCGAGTTGCAGTGTCCGCACTTGGGACTGAACTTGTCGTGGTAGTCGAAGTGGCAGTAAGGGAGCCCATCCCTCTGGAAGAATTGGACGTGCTCCAGGTTGGTGTTGCAGACTGTGCACACAAAGTGGTCCGAGTGCCAGCGCTTGCCCATCGCTGTGATCATCATGCCCGAGATGGCCTCGTTGCAGCTGGAACAGATGAACCCGGACGGGGTCACGCCGGATGAGGAAGAGTTGGTTCCGTTGTTTCTAGGAGCAGATGATGATGGTGTCGTTGGGCTGGAGGAGCGAGATCTGTCCCGCTGTTTTCCGACACCAACCAGCGTCTCTTTGGACCCTTCTTCCGCCAGAGGAAGCACAGGTGGGGCCGAGTCAGCAAATGCGGAAGCCGGTGGCGCGGGCAGCGACGCATCTTCCTTGTGCTCGTCCGTTAGCACACATTTGCTGTCATAGTCCGTATCATACGGAACACCGGACAGATCCATCGACTTGACACTCTCCCCGGCACCTGACCCTGTCATCATCGACGCTGGCATCGAGCTCCGAATGGGCGGCAGCTCTTTGTCCACAAATGTTTCCTTAGGCAAGATCACAGAACTTGGTGCTGCCTCGGACAGGCGCCTGGATTTGGGGACCACAAACCCGCTCAACATCGAGCCCGATGATCCCTTAGAGAGTGAGTTTCGGCGCAGGTTGTCAACAGCCTTGCGGGTCGTCCAAGGGTTCGATGTGGCGGTCGCACTGGCGTGTGTGGAGCTAGCGGAAGAGTTGGCGTTCTTTGACGTGAATGGTCTTGGACCCAAGATACTCGATGATGATGCAGATGAGGTGGTCCCTCCTCCTGTGGCCAGGGCGTTGAACTTTTCCGAGTTGGCTCGCACCGTTCCTGGAGTTGGTTTACCATCCGATCGATCCGTGCTTGAAGGCTTGGTGAAAGCCGATCCTGACAAGATGGACGAAGTATTGGTCGAAGATTTATTGCTTCCCGGGATAAAGAAACTGGGCGTGGGTCGATTGACGGGCGTGGGAGGCAGAGGCGGGGTCACACTCTTCCGGCGGAACTCTCTGGGCTCTGGTAAGGGTATCCTGTCCTCCTCCTTGAGTGACGACAGGGAGTCGGATGATAAAGTCGAGGTTGTCGTCTCGGGCTCAAACTGCGTCGAGACAAAGCCGTTGGAAGAAGAAGAGAAGCCAGTCAAAGGCAAAACAGGGGTGTGTGATCTTGAAGAAGGTTGCGATGGCGGCTTGTTGTCTCCAGACTTTGGCGGGTCCCGTGGTGGAGGCTCTGGCGCCCAGTCTTCGTCCTGCTCGTCGTCGTTTAGGGTTTCGATCTCAGTCTTTGGAGGGACGACGATCGTATATTTTGGGATCGGAACAATGGGCACGATCCGTGGGGAGATCGTCTTGGATTGCGTTTGAGGGGCTGGTTGTTGCAGGTGTGTACTGCCTGGAGCAGGTAATCCAGGGGGTGTCGGAAGGTAGCCGTGGGCTGCAGCACGATCAGAGTGCTGTTGACGCAGGTACTCTTGCTGTTGCTGGTAGTGTTGCTGCTGGAGCTGCAGGTACTGTTCCTGGCTCAAGTGTGTTGTGCCTTGTGGTTGATTAGGGTTGTAATAAAGCTGATGGTAGTTTGTTGGCATTGTACCATATCCTGACCAGTTAGGCTGAGAGCCATATCCTTGACCGTTATATGTTCCATAGTGCTGAGAGTGGGGGTGAGGGTGAGAGTGAGGGATGGCTGGCTCGTGACCATCTGATCCCATGGACTCCATCACGGCTGGCTCAGGGGGTGCTTCGCCCATCGACTCCAGAATCGGACTGGGCGACCTTTGACCGAGTGCATTTGGTGAAGAGAGGCTCAGGCCATTGACAGCACTTTCCATCTGCGTCGAGGTTGGTGTGGAGGGTGACGTGATTGGAGACGAGATTGTGGTGCTTTGAAAGATCTTGCGGCTGCTCGCCTTGAAGGTTGGAGGCCGAGGGCCGGTGAGTGTTGATCGAGGTTTGGTGGTGCCTGTGGCTCCTGGTCCTGGGGCATTAGACTGGCCCACCTTTTGCAGGTACAGGTCTTGTATTATCATGTTGACGAATCGGATTAGTTGTTGGAGACGTTACCTATGTAAGGGACGGTGTTGATGATAACGATGCTACTTACTAAGTTGGTCTTTTGTTATGTATGCCATCGTTGGACTGAACTCGGGCAGATGCTATTAGAGGGGAGAGAGAGGCGAAACAACAATGCCACTTGTTTCTGAAGTTGTATGGATTTTTGGAGGGTGAAGAGGAGAAAAGGTATGGAAGGAAGAAAAGCAGCAACGTGAAGGCGAAATAGAAGCAAGAAGAAGAAGAAGAAGACGTGAAAGGAAGAGAAGGAATGGGGAATGGGGTGATCTCAAGGTTGTCAGTGACCTCATTCTATTCGAACGAACATTGGTCATCTGAACAGGCAGGTGAAAAGTAAAATAGGGGCAGGCACACGCTCCACGACCTGTCTGTGAAGTCAATATAATTAGTATGGCGTTCGTTGGAATAGTCACTGCCTCTGTCCCCTTTCCTCCTCCCCATCATACTCGCTTCCTGGTGTCAATGGAACTGACACGATTGATGATGTGGAAATATGACATGGAGTAATTGGGTCATGCCTTAGATGCATCTTGTTTTTGTATGGTTGTTGGTTGGTTTGTTTGTGGCCTCTTCTCTCTTTTGGAATGTGGACCGGAAGTTGTGTTGACTCGCCACTCCCTCGAAACAGTTGTCAATGGTTCATCTATCATGGACCTACACAAGATGCGTTTTCCCCGCCTGTTCTTCAGAGCCAGCTCGGCAATGGCTTATTTTGCCACCAATTTCCAGCGCTACCGTGGACGATGGACGGCTATACGATCAAACATCGTGCTTTTACCTCCCTCCCACTCCTTCTCCTCTCCCTTCACCCTTCTTTTTTCCTCTTTCTTTTCTTTGCCTTTGTATCGCTCCCTATTTCTATCATTGAGACAACGAGCTCCCCTCACACCCCTTTCCCACTTTCATTCTTTCTCTCTTTGTTTCGTGTCTTCATTCACCAATGCATTTCAGTTCAGTCCTCATCTACATTGCCTTGATCGCAATCGCACTCCATTCCGTCGAGGGATTCAGCTTCATTGTACCCGCAGGAGAGCAGCGATGCTTCTTTGAGATTCTAGAAAAGGGCGACAACCTCCGCGTGTCGTTCCAAGTCGCCGAAGGAGGCCACCTCGACGTCGACTTTTCAGTGAGTTTTAAAGCGATTCGATCCATTGGGCTAATAAGCTACGATCTTCAGAGGACGTGATCACTAAGCAACAAAATACATGATCCATGGTTGGCATTATTCTTTTTTTTTGTGTAGTTGACGGATCCAAACAAGGTTCTGGTAGAAGACACTCGAAAGTCGGCCTCGGACACGTTCAACCATGAAGCCAAGCTTGCAGGAAAGCATGTGTATTGCTTCAGCAACAGTTTTTCGACTGTGACAGAGAAGAACGTCGCGTTCAATGTTCAAGTCATCAAACCACACAAGGACGAAGATAGTAAATGGGAGCGGTTGTTGATGCAGCTTTATCTTTTGATGCAGCGAAATAGATGGCTGCGGCAATTAACCACTATCTCTCTGTTGTTTCTCTTGTTTAACAATTAGCACAAAAGCAAGACCTTTTGGAGGTTGAAATCCGCGATCTTGCCATTGGAATCGAGGACATCAAGAATGAACAAGAATACACCATGGCCCGAGAGCGGACTCACCGTAACAGTAAATACGCGGGATGTTTTTTTTTACTGCTCTTGTGGATGATATCGGTTGAACAAACAAGACGCAAAGGAGAGTGTGTAACTGACAAGAGTATACAAACATTATCTATGCAATTAGCTGCCGAGAGCACAAATTCGCGTGTCGTCTGGTGGTCGCTTTTCCAGTCTGCGATCCTGTTCGTAATCTGTGTTTTCCAGATCACATACCTCAAGCGATTCTTCGAAGTCAAGCGCGTCGTTTGATCATTTGGGTTGTAGTCTCTAGTCAACATAGCTAAGTCAGATCCATTTACACAATGATTTAGTTGTGGCGTTTTTTTGGAAGCCATCCACCCTCCTTGTCATAAATGAGAGAACGGAGATCTAAGATTTTTCTGCGCATCTTTTTCTGCTCAGCTATATTCATTCATGCGCAGGATCAAAGTGCAACAGGCGAATAGGGTCTGAAACTCAGGAAGGGTATACGAATACCCGGTGTTCTGGGCGCAAAGAGTATACAATAGATCATGTCTTTTTCTTATGTGGAGATGATGATATATCATCGGGTGGTTCATAAAAGCATCCTCGCGGATGGATAGTGTATAGGGCCTATGGTGTCGTATTGTAGGGTGTCTTTGAAGAGTAAAGGAATATCCGGCTTCGAGGGCTAGACTTTTGGTGTTGACAAATAATTGCCTTTTTCGAAAAGCAAGGACGCGTATTCGATTAGTTTTTGATCGTTTGGGGGGGGGGGGGGGGGGTAACAATACAAAAATAATCAAACACGGAAGGAAGAGGCACCGAAAGTCTGATCATTCCTACTGTCGTGTATTTGTTCGACGGCAAATATTCCCAGGGAGAAGTAAGAGATGGTGCCCTGGATCCGAATAGAGGGGTGGTTTAGCAATCATCAGCACCACACGGCGAGCGGGATGTGTATCCATCTGAACCCGCCTCGCCGACGAACGACGGACATCGATGCACCGGATTAGGAAATCGAAGAAAGTAAGCGTCCAACCGGACAGCTGAACCTTACCAAATAAAGTTGACAAAGAGAACCTTACACTCAGCAAATAAAATCGCAGACGCGTCATGTCTGATCTCAATAGGGTTGGCTGGGTTCCTTCCTATTTTTTTTTTTTCGTCATGTCTGTCAAATAGCCGGTGGGATCTGAACGATACCTTTTCTTTATCTGCGCAGTGTCGAATATGTACTTGGCTTGGGAGGAATTGCGTCTGCCTCAATTGATGACTAAACTTCCATAGAAAGACAAGTGCCACGTATGTCCACTGTCCTTGGCCAACTTAGCTGGCATGAACAAATCAAGCCAACATTGCGAGCAGATATGTTTGAAATCCACGATAGACCTTTTGAAGACATGGATTGACAATACCTTGGAGGATATAGATGGCCTGGCTCTAGACACAACTTACTCCTCTTTCATATCGACGCCTTTGAGCTAGGAAGGATATTTAACTCCCAGTGATCATGGACCAATGGCACAATGGTCTAAGCACGCATGCATGCATACATGTCTTCCTTGTTTCCCCGCCAACACACCGCAAGGGCGCTGTACTGGTTGAAGAAAGAAACACAAATATATCCTGACACTTCCATTCTCGTTTTGGATTGAATGTCAAATATGTGCTAAAAATGAGACCAAAAGCCCCAACCACCTGTGCAACGGCAGAAAAGAGAAGAAAAAAATAAGCTACCCTGTGCCCTGCACAACCCCCCCCCCCCCCATCCCCACGACGCTCTTCCGATCTTGCTTTTGTCTTCCGACAGAACAGACTCAATACGAGGTGAGGAAGGAAGGAAGGAACGAAGGAAGAGAAGACTGCGGAGCAAACACATCAGAGAGATGTTTTCCAGCTCAACTCCCAACTCCCAACTCCCAACTCCCAACACCCAAAAGAAAAATTACGTTGTTTCCCGATCACTCAGCTTTCATTTTAGGCAATTGCGAAGGAGGACCCTGGGTACTGTCAGTGTGTGGGTAGTTCTGGGAGTTCGGAAGGATAGGGGATAGAAAAACAACAACAAGAAAGAAATGAGAAGCAGCGCAACAAGTCGACGAGCGACAAATGACGGAAGAGAAAGATGAAGGATACACGCAAGGACTAGGAGACGAGAATAGTAAAGCTTGGCGGAGACATGAAGATCTCTCTCGCTTGGTTCTTTGTTTTGTGAGAGAAAAGGGCGTGGAAATTGCTGAAAACAACAACAACAAAAAACATCAACAATCGGCTGGGTTTATACAGTTACAAGGAAAAAGAACATAGGAAAGAAAGCAAAGAGGAAAAACCATCTCAATCGTCGGTACATCTGTCACGTCTCCAAAGGCCCATCTCTCGCTCCATCCTCCTTTTGCCCCTATCAAAAGAAAAAGCCACCTTTTTTTCATTTCGTCTTCGGTAGGCTCGTTGCAATTGAGAGGGTAATTTGCAAGGTGTAGAGACAAAGAGGGATGATTGATGTTACTGTGATATAGATGGATGAGTGGAAAGAGTAGGTGTGAGCCGAAACAGAAAAAGAAGGAGGACGAGAGGACCTTCCATCCATGAAGACCAAGCAGGACCTTTCAAAACCACCGTAGACGTGTGCAGTGAGTGGTAGTCTGACACGTATCCCAAGACGTTAAGAGTTGCATGCATCAGAGCATGTTCAAGGCTCGCAGTCCTCAATCCGCCCAAGTTGACGTATTTCCAAAATAAAGCGATCGCTTCCGAATAGATTAAAAATAAATCAATTGAGGAAGGGGTGGAGTCTGTTCCCTTGGCATCTGTGATGAAACTGATTAATGGACTCAGGCACAACGGTTTCTGGCGTCTACTTTGGATGAGGAAACAGCGAATTTTCTCGTTGTTATTATGTCGAGGAAGGTGGACAAATTCATTATAAACATCAACAAAGTGCGTAATGCACGCACGGTGGTACCATGAGCAGCCGGAGAAGAGAACCAAACAGAACAAAGGCAAATGCTTATTCCGTTTTGAATTGATTTGTCAAAAAGACAAACAAAGAGGCGTACAGGGACTGACTTCCACGAGCACACGCACACGGTGACAGGGTTACGCAACAGGAAGGGGTTTTATTTTTTCGTTTTTTTAGGAGTGGAAGAAATAGTGGTGCAATTGTGTGATATCTTCGCTTGAATGAAAATCGAGCGTAGTTCTTTTGCTTTGTTTGTTTGTTTGTGTTTGGTTTGGTTTGGTCTGCTCTACGCGGTGTGGTTGGCTGGCTGGGCCGCAATCATCGCTGCATAGGAAAGCAAGGGAGGGGGGCGAACAGACATCATATCTGGGAGAGGAAGTGCGAGTGAGAGTGAGAGTGAGCTGAGAAGGAAATACTTTTAGCTGTCGATCAAAGTATGGAACAGATAAACACGCAACACTTCCGACTTTTTTTTTTTTCATCAGTCCTCGGTTGCCACCACACCATCACTCCCCTAGCCTCCCCTCTCTCCTCCTCGGGTATAAATACGGGCACCTTCCCCCTTCATTTTCTGAAAAACAATTTCCTTCATCAGTCTCCATATTCCTGTCCTTGACCTCATATCTATAATACCCTCAGGACACCTTTATTTTAATTTACACATATACTTCTTCTAATTCACTACCCATCTACCCACACACTCACCCACTCACTCACCCTCATACTTGTACACTACACTCACACTTGATATAATGGACTCAATAACAAAGGCCCAGCTCCCCTGGTATCGTCGCCTGAACCAGATGAAGGGTCTCCTTCTTGCCCTGGTGTCCATGGCCCAGGTATGTCCTCGATACCATGTCCAATTGTTCATCCCTAATACTTCGCTTAGGAGAAATTCTCTCAGTCCCTCACACATACCCCATTTGTTCACATCAACGCCTACTCATGTAGATGCTGGATATTATCAACGTCGCCTCTGTCACCATCACTCTTCCCGATATCATGAAAGATGTTGGTTACAAGGTTGATCAGCTTCAGTGGTAAGACATGGCATCTGACTTTTTTGGCTTTCAACTTTTCACGCCACGAAGAAATCGCATTTTTGACAAACCAATCTCCTTTCTCCCTTTGTCTTCCAGGGTCACTTCCGCGTATGCCTTGTCTTATGGTGCCTTCCTTTTGATCGGTGGTCGTTTTGGCGACCTGTTTGGCCATCGCCGCATTTACATCATCGGTGTCACCTGGTTCTCGATCTGGGCCGTCATCAATGGCTTCTCCAAGGACCCCATCGTCATGTCTGTTGGACGTGCCCTGCAGGGCATGGGTGCCGGTTTCACTATTCCTAGTGCCCTGGCCATCTTGACAACCACCTACCCCGTCGGTCCTGAGCGTACCCAAGCCCTTGCCATCTTTGGTGGTACCGGTGCCATTGGCTCTGTCATTGGTGTGCTCTTTGGAGGCATCTTTGGCTCGACCATCGGCTGGCGTTGGATCTTCTACATCACTGCCATCCTTGGCTTCATCATGGCCGTCATGGGCTTTGTTGTCATTCCTGCCTCGCAAAACCAGTCCCGTGTCGAGGATCGCCGCATTGATATCTTTGGTATCACTTCCTTCACGGCCGGAATTGTATGTGTCATTTACTACCTCAGTGAAGGTCCCTCTGCCGGCTGGACCGTCGCCAAGACTCTGGCCCCTTTCATCATTGGACTGATCCTGCTCGTCACCTTTGTCGTTATCGAGTGGAGGATCGATTATCCCATCATGCCCCTTCGCATCTGGCGCTCCCGCCGCCTAGTAGCCTCGTGTCTGACTATCATCTGTGTCTCTGCTGCCATAAACACCATGATCTTCTTCTCGTCGCTGACCTTCCAGAACGTCCAGGGCTACTCACCCATGAAGACCTCCTTGACCTACCTTGTCCACGGCATCGGTGCTATTGCCACCATCATTGCCTTGACTAAGTTGGTAACCTTGGTTCGTACCAAGATTATTATGGTCGTCGGCTGGGTCTTCTTCATTGCTTCCGGTGTCCTGTTTGCCCAGATCAAGACCGATTCCTCGTACTGGTCCATTGCCTTCCCAGCCTTGATTCTCAACTTCCTGGGTATGGCCCCCGTGTGGCTCTGTTGCCAGATCAATTCTGTTGCCGACGCCAACGATGAAGACCAAGGTGTCACTGGCGCTGTCTACAACGTCTCGTTGCAGATCGGTGCTCCCATTGGTATTGCCATCTCCAACATCATTGCCAACGGCCGCAACGCCAACGACGCCTTTGGTCCCGCCCTCCTCCCCGGTTACCAGTCTGCTTTCTACTCGTATGCCGTCATGGCTGGTATTGGTTTGGTTGTCACTTTGATCTTTGCCGCCAACCGCGACCCCATCAAGATGTCTCAGCCTGACGCTACCGAGAATATCGAGGATGAGGAGCAGGGCAGCGATGCTGTTGGCCATCCTGTCGCCAACGACACTGCTCGCAACAGCGAGATCTTTGAGGTGAAGGGTGGTGTTGAGTCTGCGGCTGCCACCACCATCTTCCAGGGCTCGGCCACGTCCTTGGGCCAGGTTGGCGAAAAGACCGAGCTGAAGGATTAAGCTTGAGACCGGGATCCTATATATCTATCACTCATTTATCATATTTCATTCTTTTCACTGTACACTATTCATTATTCATTTGTTCATAAATAAATCGACGACGATTGTTCGATAAACACTTGAGGTCGAGAGGAGCCGTAGGATTCGGTGCGCAACATTGAGAATAAAGGAATCACATCTCCCACTGTAAGCAGTCCATTTTTTAAAGACAAAATGCATGCCAAGTGTCATCAAGTTTTCCTCACCTAGACCACCTTTCCCCAGAAGGTCGCATTTCTTGTTTTTGTGTGCATGGTGTGAATTTGTGGGATGTGTCGAATGTCGCACACAATCCCTCTGTCGAAATATTGAATCCGAATGTATCGACCGCCGAAAAGGAAATGAACTATGCCACATTCCACGTTTGACGCCAGTGCAGAAAATAAGAGCAATACATTCATCACTTCTTGGCCAAATTCAACTCCATCTCATTCACATTGACCATGGCGCAACACTCGAATGCTTGCCGCAAGGTCAGCTCGATCCCTGAACTCCAAACCCACATATCCACCTACCTGAACGGAGCAGAGCTCGATTCTCTGAGACAGACATGCCGCGCCTGGTACTATTACTGGGCTGCCACACACTACCAAACCTGCACCTCCACGGAGTTCAAGCTCGGAGAGCTAAAGTCGAAAATAGACCTTGAACTTCACGGCGACTATGTCCGGTCCCTCTACCTCGAAAACACTCGTAGCCAGGACACCATTGACTTCCTCGCCCACTTGCCCAACCTGCGCTCTCTTCACCTCGTCCAAGCAGCACTGTCACCTGAGGGTATTGTCCATGTTGTCTCTTGCATTCCCACCGGGTTAGAGCATCTCCACATCCAACTACTAGGCCTCGAGACAAAGTTCCCACCAGAGTTTCTCCCCTCACTCGCTCGCTTGCACGCACTGTGTTCGTTGGAGTGGCATGCTGCATATACGGAAGTGCACGTCCACGACCTTCTCCATGTCTTCAAATCTTGTCCAGGGCTGGAAGTATTCAAGCCATATCGCCTCACAGTCTCGTCATACGATGTGACTGGCCGTTCACACGTTCGCTGTGCATTTGCGCCAAGGCCTCCACTGTTTCCTCTTGACGATTTGGATATCGAAGGTCGGTACGTGGGTCGAAGGCTGCAGGTCGTGGAGTTTGGGAACGTCGCCATCTCAGATGAGGGGCTTTTGCAGCTGCTCGGCATTGACTTGGTCTCTCCGGAAACCTCATGTCCAAGCGCCAGGCGTACCCACGCATTAACAGACCTCACCTTGAGCACTTGCTATACCGTGACTCACAAGTCTGGGGCCAGGATCCTTCAAGAATGCAGGAGCCTCCAGCGACTCCACGTATCACAGTCAGGCTTGGCAAGTATGGCTCTCTTCCGCGGCACAGACGTATGGCCATGCTCGCCCACTATTCAGAGCGTGGAACTCGGAATCTATCCGGAGAACCTACCACCCATAGAGCCCTTATATCACCGCACGGCGAAAGAAGGTGCAACGGCATTCTCGTCGGTTGACCAGGAACAGATCTTGGGCCGACTGCAGCGTATGACGAATCTTCGGCGCTTGATTCTAGTTGGATATTCGCTTGATTTTGCTGCAGTCGAGGATGTGTCTTTTGCCGAACTCCTGACGGATGCGCGTATTGAGATGATGGTCCGAGTAGCGCCTGCACAGGTCCCAGGGCGCCTCAAGGAGATCGAGGCGCGGGGCCTGGCATGGTGCCAAAGGCAGCCCACGGGCTGGACCTGTTATGTGGACATCAGCGCAGTGGCACCCCGATTGGCGACATATCGACTCCGATTAAAACCTGTGAAGGTTGCAAGGCCTTAAGTGCGAATGGAATAATCAAATTTGAATCTGAGCCTGAGCCTGAGCCTGAGCCTGAGCCTGAGGTGGAAAGTCGAAAAATAAACATACTCTGAACGCAATTTCGTTTTCCTATTACCCAAGTCACGCCACACCTTCAATTTTTCTTTTTTTTTCATCCTCCACTCTCACCAAATCATCGCGACCAGGGATGGTACTGCACGTGGACGACCTCCTCTACCCCTTGCACAAGTGCCCGCGACTCGCCTATTTCTACTTCCTGACCGTCCAATTTATTTTGCCCTGTACCACCCCGCACAAAACAACCACCCACGACAAAGTCACTCTACCCAGATTCTCATCGTGGACGTGGACGGTTTGTATGGTGAACGACAGCTCCAAGTCCTGCACCTCTCGAGCTGCTCCATCGGGGACAGGACCATTGTGCGTCTCCTTGGCATCGATGTGAAGCCGAACCAAAACGAGCGCGCGGACCATGCTCTGACGAAACTGTGCCTACGGAACTGCCACGAGCCCACCTTCAGATCTGGCCCAAGATCCTTCAGGTGTTGCCAAGGAGATCATGGCGAAGACGAACTCGTGGGAGGCGAGTGAATAGGATACGTAGCCTCTTTCTCCCGTGGAGCAGAAACAAGTGTGGGACCAACTGAGGGCTATGACACCACGTGCAGAAACTGATTCTGAAGATTTACGTGTTTGGACTTGAGTGTGATTGAGAACATGACGTTCATGAAGGATTTTGACGAAGGACGAATTGAAGTCAAGAGCCACATGCCGATCCACAAGGGCGAGCACGAGTTGCTGAAGCTTTCGATGGTGGCTAAGGAGTGATACTTGAAGAACCTGGGATGGATGGTCCAGGTTTACAGAGTGTGTTCTACAGCACCTGCCCGGCTTTGGTTCCGGCTTGAGAAGTGAACGGGGAAAGGGAAATGAAAGTAGGGAGGGTGTGTGTGTTTGTGTGGGAGAGTGAGACAGGAGCACGGACGATTTCTTTTTTCTACTATTTCTCAAGGAGGTGGCTATTTGAACGTGAGACGGGATGGATTCTTTGTGTACATTGCATTATCGAACTATTTGCCGACAAAATACTTGGAAGTGTCAGTCGAGCACACGAAACTATGTGCAAACAGAGAAATCTTAAGCAGCATGATCATAGTCGAAGACACAAATACTTGCGAACCAAAACATTCAGCAGCATGGTGGAGAGCGCAAACATTTGCAGGCAGATCCATCGGTAGCATAGTCGAGAACATCACATTTGCGGACCAAAACATCAGTAGTGCAATCAAAGCACACTAAAAAAATGCAAGAGCTCAAAAGGTAACGAACAACCTATGAAGTCTTTTTATTCTTCGATTTTGGATGGACTAAAGTCTGCAAACCCCACTCATTTCTTCAATTGAAACCTAAGAAACCCTTCATATCTCCTCCATTGCCTCGCTGATCGCTTTTGTTCTCTCTTCCTCCTTTTGGCAAGCCCAAATTGCGAGGAATCGGGGCACGACCGATCACGTATGAGCTAGAAGCATCCTTGTCCATCCTACGGAGCCGTAAAAGCGCCTCATCGGACATTTTGTTTCCTATCGCAAAAAACCTTTAGTTGTCGACCGGCATAAAGAGTGTCCAGAACTGAGTCGGCTATTGGGAAATAGGTCACATCTTATCTCCATCCAGTCCATAGGGGCTAGGGTCAGAGATGTTCCCTGTGCACAAATCCAGAGAGGTCAACCGAGGCAGAACTTTGGTACGTAGAGAATGTTGTCCACATGACTTGGACGAGCGTACGAGGTCCCAGCATGAACGTCCACTTGACAGACTCCAGGTGCTGAAGCCGAGCAAGAATTAAGAATTGCTGACCCTGCCTTGGCTCGAGTTGCCAATCTTTTGAACAATATCAACTGATGTCGATGTAGCGATAATGCTCTGTAGATGTCACCACGAACGAGTCAAGGTAGGGAAGGGAGCACGTACGACTCTGAAGATCGCCACTTACGGAGAAAATTGGTACCTTCTTCTCTGTCTCTAAGGGTCAGCTTCAGGCACACTGTTGTGGAGAAGTCTCTGCGGATTGGTGCTTGTCACTTCCTGGTTGCGCTGTGTTCCAGAGATGCAATGTGTTTCCTGGGCATCGTTTTTTGGTCGAGCTGGTTGAATGGGGCGGAATGGAGAAGAGATTGTCTACGTTTCGTCCCTGTCCCTGAACTCAAAACTCGTTCGGCTTGCGAAAATCAAGTCACCAAAGTTATCGAGGCCGCTTGCTTCCACTTTTCAAGAAGATGACCTTGACAAAAGGAACGACAAAGAACCCCATGGATAGTCGAAACGAGGCTGAACATGACGGAATGCGATAGAACGCAAAGAAAGGAAAAAGAAAGTAGTGAAGACAAGTCAGGGGCTCTATGCCATTGGGCTTATTTTCCTAAAAGAGTAGTATCCGCCACTTTGACATCCGTTGGTTCCCGCTCTTCACCTTTTTGAATTTAGCGTTTATGCAGCGCAGTCGTCTATTTTTCTTCGTGAGGGGTTCTGTCCCATGCGAACATTGACCAAACATAAGTTTTCAGGTCAGTGCGACCAAGCCTGACAACTCAAAAAAAAAAAAGCCATTCTCGTCGTCTTTGCCTGTGCATTAACCGAGAAAGAGAAGCCCCAGAAGGGCGCATTAAGAGACAACTGTCGCTCATGGCGTCAATCCTTCCCTGCATCCTGTATTTGGTCATTTTTCATGGTTTTTTTTATGGCATGAAGGTTTGCCTCTTGAACCAAAAGTGAACTAAGCTATCTTTCTGTTGACTCGCCTTTGTATAAAAGGACTCTACGAGGTGTGACTTCAACCAAACAACAACAACAACAACAAACATCAGCTCACAGGCACACCCTTCCCCACTCTTTTACACTCAACATTTCAAATGATCGCTGCCTTGACCAAGTCTTCCGTCGCTCTCCGTGCCCCCCTCCAGGCCGCCGCTCGCCGCCAGTTCTCCGCGCGTAAGCCTAGCTCTCACGAGACTGTTGAGCCTACCAAACTCGTCGGGATCACCCTCACCCGGAACCAAAAGATCGTCCTTGGCGTTGCCCTTGCCGGTGGATGTGCCGCCGAGTCGACCTTTTGGTACAATTACTTCTTTGGAAAGTCCGAGGAGTCGAAGGGCGAGTCGGCCCAGTTGACCGAGTCGCAGGAGTAGAATATCTCTTTTTTTTTTTTTTGCCCGCAAATTGTGCGCAAAAAGCATACCCTGCCTCATATCGACGCTTATTGCAGATTACCTAGGCGCGGAACTCGTATGCTCCATAAATAAAAAATACTCGATAAATTTTTGTCCTGACACTCAAATGGGAGGGCCCTTTCTCTCTCCCCCTTCCTTTGATAAGATGCGGCAGCTTAGGGATACATCCCATTCATGCAAAGAGATTTTCTTACCACGTTTTTGGAGCTAAATGGGAAAGTTGTCGATAATGGGTCAGGTCAAGAAAAAAAAAAAAAAAAAGTGTGGCGCAAAAGACAGGAAGGAACACTCGGACATGCTCTTTCTCCCTTCTAGGATCCCAATGACAAGTCCCATGGTCTCAAAATATTTCATAACACTGCCAATTTCGCTGCAAGGGGGTGGCAATTGCGCTTAGTGTTTCCAGTTTGCACTACTACGGGCTTGCAGGGTAAACCACCACCAGACAATCCCTACAACAGTGATGAAGGAAGGTATGCATGTGTTTTGTGCGCGACTATGTCCAAACGAAGCATAACCGAGTTACGAGAAGAACAAAAGAGGGAAGCAGGAGGGAAGTAGAAAAGGCTATTCACTCCGTCTGTTGATGGAACCCATGTAGTTGAGCAGGAGCAGGATGAGCAGGAGCAAAGGTGAGAGAGAGAAGGAGAGTGGGAGAGTGGGAGCCAGGAACAAGGAACAAGGAACAGAAAAAAAAAAGAGAGAGAGATGAGAAGAACTGTAAAATGAAAAGAACAAAGTAAGAAGGGAGTGAGAGCAATGAGCCAACCCGGCGGACATCAGCTCACAAACAAACACACACACTCCCCACCTTCCTCTGCCCTCGACGTTAATTGCGGCAAATTGCATTATTTATGGAGTG
Organism: Podila verticillata NRRL 6337; assembly: GCA_000739165.1. NCBI lineage: Eukaryota > Fungi > Mortierellomycota > Mortierellomycetes > Mortierellales > Mortierellaceae > Podila > Podila verticillata. Next base: position 1,183,755 of record KN042425.1, on the reverse strand, counting down.
GTGGGTGAGTATGTATTCTCTCAAAGATGTGGACCACATAGCTCAAGCTCAAGCAGGCATGCAACAAACAACTTTTCAGAGATATTGTCCTGGCCATAATGCAATCTGTCTGTGGTTTTGTTCCTCGGGGGGGCACAAACTCACTCACTCACTGACAAGGGGGAGGGAGAGAGCGAGTGGGAAGACCGCGGGAGCAACCATGCACCGAGAATAGCGCACAATTGGAAATGGTGAGCACCTGGACACCACTACAACATGACAATAGATGAGAAGCAAGTGGAAAGGCAGGAAGGGAAGGGAAGGAACGCATGATGATGATGATGAATATAAAAAAAGATGTGCGCGCAAAGATATTTGTAGTGTTATTTATTTTATTTATTTATTATCCGCTCCAACGAGGTGTCAAGGATGTCAGCTTGTCGCAGGGCAGATGCAGCATGGCCAAGGATGGCTACAAATGAAGCGGACAAAAAAAGGGAAAGCACAAAGCGCATCGCACATCGGGCAAAAGTACATAGAATCGACAAATAATGTCTTTAGGCAATCATCGTAGCATCGCCTCTTCCTCTCTTCGCTTCTCTTTTTCTGTTTCTGCTTTTCTCTTCCATTCAGAAACTGATCGCCATTCGAATGCCATCCTCTTCTCATTCACCTATTCCTCATTGCTTCCTTCCATTCCTCAACATGGCGCCACTATAACTCTCTTGTCTGTCCTCACTACTCACGCACATTCTCATTCTCATTCACACACACACACACACACACACACACACACACACTCTCTCTCTCTCTCTCTCTCTCACACATATATATACACACAGCGCACTACTACCACAATATACCCAATCCTACGTTCTATTTTTTTTACTCGTTCTCTCTTCCTATCCTTACCAACTTCAGGCACAACAAGCGTGTAAAACACGCATCCAACACACATCATGGCTACTCTTGGCACCAATCATATTCCTCGCCCTGGTCGCTCACCTCGCTACGACCCTCAGGCATATGCGCCTCGTCCCTCGCCTTACCACCTTCAATACTCGCCCTCATCGTCCGATCCATTTCCACCTACACAGTTCCCTAACCACTTGTCCAATTATACCCACCACCACCACCACCACAGCTTCCAGCGACAACAACACCAACAACAGCCCTCGTCAAAACTCTTTTTCCAGGATCATCCTCCCTCCGAGGCGACCATACACAAACCAAGTGGCACCAATATCTTGCAAAAGTACAGAGGGCATGAGAGCGATTTTATGGCCTCGATATTGAATGCTCAAGTAAAAGAAGATGAGGTATACAGTATGCTTTTTTTGAGATGGATCTCTCTCTTTCTCAGATGCATCCTATGCTTTGGGAAGCATGCAACATATCATACGATTGCATATGGTCTAATCATTCGTTTTGTTCACCTGGACTTCAAAAATGTCTTATCCTTCCGCAATCGTCGAAAATACACATCCAGCTCAAGGCACAAGAAGAACGTGGAGCATCTGAGCAGGAGCGGCTGATGAGCAAAATGCTGAGGCTCAAATGGGAACTCCAGCAGCGGCGCTGGGCTCGATCTATCCCACACCAGCCAGCTACGACGATGTCTGAAGGCAAGTGCTACGTTCTCTCCTATTGGTTTTTTTCTGTTTCTTGTTTCCATTCTTTGTGTCGTTGTGCATCCGTATCTGTTATCTTGTGTGCATTTTTCTTCTTTCGTTCGGTCCTTTTCGTTCGTATCTTCCAGCATGGGTTACTCAGACGAAGGGTCATGCGTTTCAGTCGCGAAAAACTTTTGTCATGCAATATCATTATATTATCTTGAAATTACCGCGGGCACTCGTTTTTTTTTCTCTTTCGAAAACGAGGGGGGAGGACCGTGGTCATTCTCATTCCTTGTGATGGGGGGACAATGCGAGAAATAGTCGTGCCATTCGCGTGGAAGTGGCAGTGACCAAAAGAGAGTCGACTCGACTAGACCAGACACGAGAAGCACAGCCCAAACCCGTTCGCTTTTCTAATAATTGACACAGCAACCATCAACAATGACGAACTGAAGTACACACAAAAATTCACCGTGCGTGAGAAAGAACCAAAGACGAGTGGTTGGTTGATCGAAACAATGGTTTTGATGTGCAGCTCCGTTAACACCATTCGTTTCTTTCTCCTCTTGTCCTACCAAATAAATCTAGACGCGTCAAGATCCGGACATTTTCAACCTCCTCCATCCGACTACACGTCGTCTAGTCCTGACAGCTACTCTCCAAGCCATCCCTTACCTTGCGACACCCAGGCTAAGACAATGAACACACACGATGCTACACTCAGGAGTGCCCAAGACGCCATGAGACCCCCAGTTTTGCCCGATTCGACACAGCGAGAACAAAGAGAATCCTGGCTCCATTCCACGAGACTGCCGCCCAAGAAACTTGGCTTCAAGCGCAAGTCGACCCACCAAAGTGCAGTCATCAATGCGACGCGTGTCAAGGTGATGAAAAACCCTGGCAAGTTCCCTCATCCAAAGGACGAGCAACACTTGAACCAGCAGGCGCCACTCCAGGTTTCGACAGCATCGAATGAAAGAGGTCCCATGCGCTCTCGCTCTTCCTCCCCAGAGAGTCCGTCGTCGCCACCAAGTCCCGTCCCCAAATTGATGCCGCAAAACATCATCAAGCCACCGAGGATGAGCTACCATGCTCGCTTAGCAGAAGCCAAACTAAGAAGCAGTCGGGGGTCGCCTTTAAAGTTAGTCATCAACGCCGAGTCTCTCCAGGATTCGTGCGAGTCGTCTGCATCACCACCACCGGCTCTGACTCACTCGCCCCTATCTGCCACACCTTCAACATCCTCTTCAACGTCTTCATCTCCAACGCTCTCGCAGCACTCACACGAGAGCAGCAACCCTGAGCCGTGCTCGAATCTTATGATGCCACCCGTGATGACTTCCTTGCCTTCGTTTGGGTCAAGGAATATGCTTTCATGAACTTTGCAATAGAACCTCTTTTTTTTTCAATCTGATCAGGAGCGCGGCTGGTTTCCGTTGTTTCTGGCGATTTTTCTCTACCATCTATCTAATTTTGCTCGCCTTTTTTTTTTTTTCTTTTGAAATGATTTTGTTTTCTTTGCTACCTGTACCCTATTGTACTTTTTTTCTCTTTTCTTCTTTCAATCCTTCTTTTCGCTCCGTCTTTTTTTTCGTCGCGTTTTTCTTTTGTGTGCCTCCCCCCCCCCCCTCCGCGACCACTTATTTGACCCTTCACTTTTGGCCGAAATAAAACAATCAAGGCGTGTGTGTGTGTTTTCTTGTTCACTTCGAGTTACGAGCGATTATTTTTTTCTGGCAAATGAAGAATATATCGATTTGCTTTCAGTTGCATGTCGATAATCAAAATCCATCATTCCAATATACTGGCAGCTTGTATTTGACTCCGGCAACTTAAAAAGATATCCAAGTGGGAACCAACCTTTTAATAGTGTCTTGGCGGAGAGGCCGACAAGCAGCTTCAAATTGAAAATTGAGCGCAATAAGCTTTTCCTTGGTAGTATAGTGGTGAGTATCTCCGCCTGTCACGCGGAAGACCGGGGTTCAATTCCCCGCCAAGGAGCTTTATTTTGATGCCTTTTGCAACTCCACGGGCCTGAGATCGGTCTGCAGAGGTCCGAGGTTGGTTGCCCTTTTTTTTTTGCCGAAGAGGTTAATTGTCGCGGGTTGCGACGATTATTTATTTATCGCCGATCCGAATTTCCTTTTTTAAGCCTTACTTGTCGCAGGTCTATTTGTTGTCGGCGCCTTGTTTGTCACGCCCTATTTGTCGCTGGTCGTTACTCGTCGAGGCTTACTTGTCGCCCCAATTGTCACTCTCCATAGGCACTCGCATCCCCACGCCGCCAACCATGCCTTCATTGCCACTTTGGTTTTCTCTCTCTCAGTTCGCCTATCGACGCCACAGCTCCGGCGTCAACGTCGTAAAAGACAACCAATTTATGCATGCCCCACCTTGTTGACTCATAAATTGCGCCGCCCTCGAATCTCAGTCTTTGGTGCCTCATGCCGTCTCCAGTGCTTTGGGCAATTCCTCCTTTCACCACATCTTCACCACATCTTCTTCACCAACGCACAATACCCAAATTCATAGACGTTGATTCCTCTAAGCCCCTCACCAGAACGCCCTTTGGCAGGCTGCCCATGCTGTCTGGCAAGACACTCGTGGGAAGGAGCTTCCCCATGAACATTTCAGCTGGGCCGTCCACTCTCATCAAGCACACGGAGATGACTGATAAGCTCAAGAACCGTGTGTGATAAACAATAGCAAGCGAAAGAGCTTTGGCTTGTTATAAGATATGAGGGGCTTTCGTCACATGAAGTATTACTACTCAGCTTCAATCGGGAGCAGTCTGTCCTTCACTATGTTCGAATTAAACTACGGACACAAGGCTACCGTTAGGGGATGTTTTTTTTTTTTTAATCCGGTGCGTGCTTCATTCCACAGCGGACAGCCTTCACCATGTGCGAACTAAACTATAAACACAACGCTACTGTTCATTTCCTCGTTCACTCGTCCAGTTGCTTTTAAATCTGCACCTTCTTTGTTCCGCTCCTGCGCTTCATGCACTCGACTTGTCCATTTGCTCATCTACACGTCTATTTGCTCGTTCATATGCCCGTCCCATTCAGGTACTTTTCGAACTGCACCTTCCTTGTTCCCACTCCTGCACCTTGTGTACTTGACTCATCCATTTACTTGTCCACTCATTTAATGGTAACCATATATGTCTGTCATCCTGCAGTCATATCTGGCAACCTGATAATACCAGGAAAGGCTCCACTTACATCGAAACCGGCTTTCGGGTGTATATATCCAAAGTGTGTGCTACCCAAAGGGAGTTCAGCTTGGTGCTACACTCTTGGAAGATGATCAATGACGTAACGTGGTCATGGCACCATTGCTTTTATTTCTCTTCCACATCTTCCTTTAGGATTGGTGGGCACTGCAGCGACTTACCTCTCCCACCCTAACTTCAAGTCGCTTCGGATTGATGGCGAGTTCCTTGTCTATGCATAGGACCATTTGCTCTTGTCTTTCATGACCTGCGGCCCCAAACTCAAAGACTTCCAGTGCCCGCTGACGGACTGTTTCAGCTCACAGATACTCATGGCAGCATTAGTCAAGGCCGGAGCATACTTGCAGAAACTCGCAGTCGTCCACTTGCCATAAATGTACCTCTCGACCGATGCAGAGATTCCCGCAACCACTTTGTGACACCCAATCTACATGGAGTGGTGCACGGCGGCAAGCTCTTGTACGGCGGCAGCCATTTCTAAGCGTTCCGGGCATCTTCAGATACTGATCATTGATGGTTCCCCCCAGCTCTTGAGCTCGGAACCTTCGTTCATTTATGTCAACCTTAATCTATAGAGGCAACAATTCCCCAGAGAACCCTTGGATTTTGGCATCCAACTTGATATCCATCGACTGGAAGATGCTTCACCCAGACCACTTCTAGTGCAGGATCAAGGTGCCGCGGCGTAGCCAGGGTGCGGCTCACAGATCCGTTGAAGAGTTTTCGGACAATCCTTCGATCACCGACTGCCATGACGTTCAGCGAGCACCGTCACATCGCCCTACAGACAAACTTCAGATTGACTGGTCTTCGGATATGAGATATCATATCGCTGCGCCTTCTGTGAGTGGCCTTTCCAATGGTACTCGCTAGAGATGACTCTGCAGAGTGGCCTTGAGGGACTGGAGGGCCCGAATATTGAGGAGCTGGATGTCTGGTTCGTGAACCACAGGATCGGTTTCCCAGAGCCTGAGTGGATCTCGGAGAACTGGCCAAATATGAAGAAAATGTACGGACTCTTCTAAAACGTCCGAGACCGCGACCCCGCTGTTGTTGCTCAATGCGCCCAGGTGAGCGGATGTCTAAGTTGCACGCTCTCGACCAAGAATAACATGGCTTTTCTTTTAATTTTTTGCCATTCCTCATATGTACAACTCTGCAGTGAGACGAAGTAGAGCGGCGGACTCTTGATATTCCAAGTTAAGACGATGAGAACCTTTGTTTTTTTTCTGAAATGTGAGATTTTGGCACTCTCCAAGTTCACGAGTTTGCACACAGACGACGTAGAGAAATTCAACCTTTAGGGGGAAGGCGGCCTCCAGAAGAGTATGTCAGTTTCTATCGACCGCCATGAGGGCTCTTGGCGTAGGGTATGAGTTAGGATATCGAAAGGGTCGGTATTCAACCCTTTTTACCTCTGGTCCCCACTCCGGACGCACATGCATGGCATGTTCTTTGGTGGCGGGGCGCAGATTGATTTCTACCGGGACTGCTGAAAAATTGAGAGTTGGATATCTGTGGCTTATCTCATTTTTTTTGTTTGTGTTGGCATTTTTTTCTTTTTTTCGAAAGGGCCCAAGACTGTTAAGGCCGCACAAAGAGTTCACGAACCTCATTGACCATTCATCCATCCACCAAACCGCAACTACCTATACCGCCAAGTCACTTCATTTCATCCTCCAAGCCAGCTCCACCAACAATTGCTTCAGAGAGAGAAGAAGAAATACTTCCCCCCGACAAAACAATCCATCACAACTCTCGACTTCAACCATCAACATACAAAGTTAAGAGGAATGGCACCCAAGAAGAAGAACCAAAAGACTTCCCTGGCGGCCATGCAGGCCAAGGCCAATGTCCAGCCCGTCACAGACCTCACCGAAAAGCGTGTCGCTCAGTCCAAAAAACCCTATGAGAATGACGACCTCAAACCCAAGGAGCAGTCGGAAATCGAGCTCGAGAACTTGATCTTTGGCGATAACGAGGACCTGATCGGCGAGGCCTTGTCCCGTGTGGGCCATGAGATGAGCTCGGACGAGGAGGGCGATGAGTTGGATGAGTTCGACTATGAGGGCGATGAGGATCGGGAGGGCGAGGAGGAAGGCGGTGCAGATATGTTCTTTATGGATACAGGACCGATCGAGACAGGAGCCGTGGGAAAGGCTTCTCGTAAGCAGATCAACGAGGATGATGATGATGAGGAGGAAGGGTTCCACCGCGCCGGTGTTAGCTCAGACGAAGAATCAGAGGACATGAAGCTTACAGGTATTTTGCAAGACTTGACACTCATGGACTTTTCTTCGTGGAAGATTGACAGGAATGGCAAAGAGTTCAATGCTAAACATTCAACCATTCTACATCGAAATAGAAATATACGGAGGACGGCCTGCATGGGTGGATGAGGATGACAAGACTTTGGTCGTTTCTCTGAAGTCAGCAAACAGACTGAAGAAGCTCCGCAAAGCTGAGGAGGAGGATACTGTCACTGGCGTGGACTATGAACAGAGACTTCGTCGCCAGTACGTATTTTTCATATTTTTTTCACAGCACACGGGCGAATCAAAGGATCACAAGGGAAAAGCAGGGAAGGCTATTGATCAGGAACTCTTTGGATGATTAACACGCCAACTTCCAAAATTCTCAATAGATTCGAAAAGGTTTACCCAGTCCCCAACTGGGCCCAGCCCGAGGGCTCAAGGAAACGTCGTCGCGGAGGCGCCTTTGGCGACGATTCGGATTCAGAATACTCGGACGAGGAAGAGCAGCAGGACGACAACTCGACCCTGTCGCTTTTGATGTCGAGCAAGGGCTTCCTCGAAAAGAAGCTCCGTATCCTCTCGAGCGAATCCATCTCGGTGACCCGTGTCAAGAACGCCAACCAGATGGCCTACTCCAAGGCTGTGGTCCAGTCGGTCGAGTTCCACCCCAACTCACAAATGTTGCTCACAGCTGGTTTCGACAGGACATTGCGCCTGTTCCAGGTGGACGGCAAGATGAACCAGCTGATGCAGTCGGTCTTTTACAAGGATATGCCCATCTACAAGGCCTCTTTCTCGGCCACTGGAAATTCGGTCATTGCATCAGGACGTCGCAAATACTTTTACGTGTACGATATCGAGGGCGGCAAGGTCGACAAGTCACAGGGAGTGTACGGTCGCCAGGAAAAGTCGCTCGAAAAGTTCTCGCTCTCGCCCTGTGGCCGCTGGATCGCTTTCTTGGGTCGTGACGGATACATTATCTTGGTCTCGAGCAGTACACGTCAGTGGGTCAAGAACATGAAGATGAACGGAAACGTGCGCGCCGTGGCGTGGTCCTCGGATAGCACGTACCTGTACTCTGTTGGAGGTGATGCCGAGGTCTACCAGTGGGAAATCAGCTCGGGCAAGTGTTTGCACCGGTTCATGGACGATGGTGGATTCAAGCCCACTTGCATAGCCGTCTCGCCCAACGACCAGTTCTTTGCCATTGGCTCGCGGTCGGGTATTGTCAACATTTACGACCGCACGTGCTTAAAGACTCGGGCGCCCAAGGCTCTGCGCGCGATCGGCAATTTGACCACCGCGATCCATACCATGCGCTTCAACCACGACTCACAGATCTTGGCGATTGCTTCCAAGGCCCGCAAGGACCAACTCCGTCTTGTGCACTTGCCCTCGCTCAAGGTCTTCCCCAACTGGCCTACCAAGGGTACTCCACTCTCGTATGTTACTTGCCTGACCTTCTCGCCCCGGAGCGGGTACCTCGCTATCGGAAACGACAAGGGCAAGGTGTTGCTCTACCGCCTCAACCACTATTCGTCAGCTTAGATTACCACAAAGGAGTATCCCCCAGCAAAGCATAGATAATTACCCATCTCCCAACAACGGGAGAGCTGCATTTTTTTCTTTCATCATAAAACCATCTTCAAGCATTTTTTTTTTTCAAACTCATTGATTTCTTGTCCAACAGCCACAACTCTTGCACTTTGAATATAAGCAGGAAACTGAAGTATTATTTCAATCGACAAAGTAATGCCTAAACATGCTCTCATTCCTAAGCTTGGGATCCTTGGCCACGATATAGTACAGGTGCAGCATCAGCTTCGGGAACCGTGATGTAAAATAGTTGAGGAACCCTTGTGGCAGGTCACCCAACGCCCGCTTCACATGCGGAGGTAAATCTTGGTAGTGGTGTTTCTACAAGGAGAGCAAATACAAATATAAAAGGGCATGGTTAGTAAACAAGGTCAGGCAAATGTCCACCACTTACAACAGAGAAATCCCGTACCTTATTACGGAGCGCTCGCAGCAGATCCCGGACACTGTTCCCGTCGTACTTGCGATACTTGCCCAAGTTCTCGACCAAGGTCCGGTCAATCACTTTGTACCAATCTCGCACCAGAATATCCTTTGCGTTATGCTCCAGCTTGGCTAGCAACGGGCTTTGGATCTCGCCGTCGTTGCCGCGGTCCTCGATCTCGAACCGGTCCGAGCAGTCTTGCATAAACATGAGCCGCTTGTTCGCCGACCAAAAGTACGGGTGATGCATCACCTCAAAGGCGTCGGGCCGCTCCGCGGGGTCGTGGCTGATCATCTTGGAAATCAGATCCTTGGCCTCCACACCTTCCTGGCCCATCGAGTCCAGCCCGTCCAGGTTAGGCCTGTTGAGCAGGATATTCCGCTCCCGCGAGTATCGGTCTCCGAAGGGATGTTCGCCATTGGTTAATACGTAGTAAAAGACGCAGCCCGCGGAAAAGATATCGATCGCGCGCGTCATCCTGTTTGCTCTGCTGCCACTTCCACTGCCAATACCGACCCATCCTCCGCTCGAGGACGAGCCAGACTCGTCATTGCTGATCGCATACTCGTCCAGATCCATGCCCGAGAAGCACTCCGGTGCGCGCCAGCCGATCGTGCCACCACCAGCACCGCCTCCACCATGAACTGTTGTGTTGTGGAAACTTGATTGGTCATTCTCGAGTTTGCGGCAGAGTCCGAAATCAGAGATCAAGACTCGTCCAGGGTACAGATCCTGCGTCGGTGAGTTGCCGGCACGTACAATGCTGGTGATCATTCCCGAGGAGCCTAAAGGTGTCGGGGCAGGAGAGCTCGAAGATGACGATGAAGACTTGGGCCTTGGCCGCTGTTTTGGCTCGCCAATGAGGATGTTTTGAGGCTTGATGTCGCGGTGGACAATCTTGAGGCTGTGGAGATGATATATGCCAGAGATGATCTGATAAAGGATCTTTTGTGGCTCTAGAGTGGCAGAGAGTTCGCTGTATCGCTGTACATGTCCACGTTCAATGATGTCGTCTAGCGAAGCAGAGCACAGCTCCAGTGCAATATACAAGAATCGATCGCATTGTTCCTATAATAGTGGTACAACAAAAATTAACCATCTCAACCATAACAACAACCTAGTGAACAATGTAGATTTGCATGATTATAAAAACTTACGCTTCGGAAATATCGAACCACGTTAGGGTGGTCATCACTCTCCTGTAGGAGCCGGACTTCATGAAAAGCAACGTCATAAAAGTCAATCAAGAGTCTCTTGACAGCAACCGACCGGCCATCATACGTTCCTTTGTACACCACAGTTCCGTGGCTTCCGTAGCCCAATATCGAATCCGAGACATTGATTGACTTGAGCAATGGTGTGTTGGCTGTCGCCATCGCTGTTGCGGAAGAGGAAGAGGCCGAGTTTGGTATTGACTCGCCGCTGTCGGTGGCTTCTGTCTCTGTGACGCCTGGATCCGAAGAGAATGAATTCGGTGCAGTGCTATCCTTTGCTCCTGCCTCTGATTTAGAGATGTCGCCTTCTGGGTTTTCGCCATTCGTCGCGGCTGCTGCTGCTGCTGCTGCTGCTGCTGCTGCGGCTGCTGCTTTCTGTCCTTTGCCACCATTGCCTCGCTTCTTTTTCCTTCCAGTCTTTTCTCCTCCTCCATTCGCTCCTCCAACTCCGGCGCCGTTTGTAATCGCGTCCTTGGACTCCTCACCAAGTTCCTGATCCTTTTGGGATTTCGGTCCACGTCGTCCCTTCTCCGACATTTCCGGCAGAGGCTTTTCCTGTACCCCATTAGGATTGCTCTCCATGTCACCTCGAGGTGCATAAAGGGCAGAGTTGTCGTTAAACTCTGGAAGACTGTCCTTGAGGTCACCACGTGACCGTCCAACGCCGATGGCTGTGGTGACAGCCGCTGCTCTTTGCGACACAGCCTTGGCCAGTCCGTTCACTCTGAATCCAACCTGATGCTCGGCCAAGAAGGTGTCCACAGGCTTTGTCACGTAGTTGATTCCCTTGGAGTATACAACGGCCGTCAAAACACCGAGAATGATTACCAGCCAGCCAATAACCGTCGTGGTCCTTGAAGTGGGTGGGCGCGGTGCAAACGGATCACGAACGGGTTGTTCTGCTGGCTTCTCGGGTATCACGGGAGGTACGTGTGGCTTGTCGTCCAACAAAGGTAGAAGTGGCTTCTGGAAATCGCCAGGATAAGGATCTCCGAGCGGATGAAAGCCCAGAATGCAGGCTGGGAACGTGGGTGATCCAGCCCTGCAGTCGTCCATCAGGTCAGTTGCGTTTTCGCCTTCATCACCGTCGATGCCAAGTGGGGGATTGTATACTTCTGCAAGCTCGGAGTAGTCCAAGAGGGGATAGTTCTTTCCCGAAAGAACGTAGAGATTGCCCTGGTACTGTCCAATATGAGCATGAGCAATCGTGCTCGAGCCAGCGTGCGCCACGGATCTTGACCGAAGAGCATCCGCCAAACCGCGCTGTCGCGAGAGCACCACGCGGCTCTTTTGAGTGTCCCTGAACATGTCAAAGATTGCTGTGACGGGCGACTTGAGAGTGTGACTCACCCACAAGGGGCCTGCGTCGTTCATGGCGACGATGCCGTCCTTGTACGAGCCAATCCATGTAGTCGCTCCTCGTTTGATGGCTGGGTCCTCATCGATAGGGAAATATTCACTGTAAGAAATCTCCCATTGCATTTCCGAGATTGGATCTGTGATACACAGCTTGTATACTGTAGAGCGTAGAAAAAGAAAAGTAAAAGTCAAGATGAGATCCAAAATTAGGACAGGAGGACTGATCATCTCTAGCGTGAGTCTCTCGCTTTCTTTACCAGCGTGTCCAAGGGCGACGGTGTGCTCTGATCCTTTGAAGCCATTGGTGCCCGTGCCTGTGCATCCAGTGTCAGCTTGGAACTCGTCGGCGACTCTTCCAGTGAAAATATCCAGCTCGACCAGGCTCGATTCCTTTGAACCAGTGATCCGTTTTCCATCAGGGCGAATCTGGGGTGCGTTGTTGACGAGTTGGACCAAAGATCCTACGAGCTAATTATGTAATAGCAAAGCAAAAAAAAAGTTCTTTGTTAGCATGGCTCACGCCCTCCTCTTGCATGAATTCTATCTATATCAATTAGAACTAGAGGGAGTTGTTTCTCTTTTGTTTGTTTGTCTTTGCCCTGGTGGTGTGTGATGTACCTCTTGACAAGAATTTTTCCAATTAACTCTAATAATGCTACGTGGAGGCACGATAACGATTCTCTCTCCCTCCCTTGTGCCGCACCCTCTCTAGAATAAACACCTTCGCCAATTTTCAAAATACACAAGTACATTCTTTCCTCTCTTTTTTGTTAGATTGAAGCTTACCTGAAGACCACTCGAGTTCGAGTACACATATAGCATAGGGATCTCTGATGGCTCCACAATAAACGTCCAGTCCTCTGCGTCAAACTCTTGCTCCTCCGTCAGCCCTGCTTTCGCTGCTGCTGCCGACCGACTGAACTTTGTCGCATTGCTCGACACCACAGCACCCTCGGCCTTGGGCTGGCGTGTCCACTGGAATTTGCCCGTTGTGGTCTCGACACAGTGCAGCTCCCCGTCGATCGTGGCCAGGAGTGCATACCGAGTGGACACATATTCTGGCTTAGTGGGTGCGATGATCGCCGATCCTTGTGATTCTTGTGGTGAGTCGAAGCCTGCGAACACTCGCTTGTGGTGTTTGCGGGCCGAGGGCGACGACGACGCAGAGGCCGGGGCAGGTCGGCCTCCCCCAACAGGGATCGCTGCTGCCTGCTTGAAGCTACCCTTGGCTGCTCCTACATGTACTCCTCCTGCATGGAAGTTTGAAGAGGCGACGGCGATGGGTTTAGCGGGTGGGAACTGCGGCTGTTGTGTGTTGTGGAAGTCTGCCATGGGGATATCGGTCAGTGGGTGAGTGATGTCCATCCTAGGCGAGCACTCGCCCAGAGTTGGGGCGAGGTAGAGGAGGAAGGCGATTTGCCAGAGGACGAGGCTCAAGTACATGCTGTGAACCGAGTCCCTGACTCTCATGATGGTTGGAGTGTCCGGTTGTCCGTTGTCGTTCTTGGATGGAGATTATTGAAAAATGCAGCTGCGGAATGGTATACAGAAACTAGCGTGCGGTTGGGCAAGGGGGAGAGAGGAAAAGAGGAGAAGGACAGAGAGTGGGTCTGTGTAGTTGAATGGATGGACACTTGAGTGTGTTTTGGCTTTGTCGGCAGACAAGAGGAATGGGTTCAATGCAGGGAAGAAATGAAGATACAATTGGTTCAGACGAGAAAAGGCTCCCTGTTCCGCCTCGAGAGAAGTGTGCAAGGTGAGATGGTGATTCTCTTTCGTCAACTGATGAGGGAGCACTGCCGTAACAAAGGATGGGAAGGAGGCGTGGTGTGGTTGGATTGGATGGATGGATGGAAGGAGGGATGGAAGGAGAAAGGAAAAAGGATGCACAAAAGTAGAGTGACCCAGACAAAAGAGACTAAAATTATTTCTGTTGCGCCGCCCTTCTCCCAAACAAAGCGATCGCTTTGTGCCCCCACTTCCCCCACTGAAATACCCTTCAGCCCATCACTCTTACACAGCACACACATCCCGCTCCCAGTCTTCTTCCCTAGGTCCAACGGATGGAAGCCACCCTGCTACCCTGCCCGCCTGGCTTCCTCCTCGATCCGCCTGTCGTCTCACTAACCAAAAAAGAGGGAAAAAAAGAAAATATCACCAATGAATTAGTGCAAATTGCACCATTCTAATCCCCATTCTGCACCCCACCCAAAAAGGCTACCCTGGAGCCTCAGGCACCAGGATCGCCCAATACATTCCCATAAAAACAGCCAAAAAAATGTGGAGCAGCTGGTGATTGAAACCAGGGCCTTTCGCATGCAAAGCGAACGCTCTACCACTGAGCTACAACCCCTACAGGAGAACTGACTTTTTCAAGTTCTCGATGAGATTCGGAGATTCTCTCTCCTTTTTATGCTTTTCATTTCTTTTGTCGTCATTGGGCTTGAACCCCTCTAAAGGATTATTCTGGACCTATCAACTCCCGTTCTCTGATATACCTTCTTAAATTCAAAGATCATTTGTTTTTGTTTATTCAGTGTCTGACAGGGAGCATACACTCGAAGTACCCGACGGAATCGTTTCATACCCTTCACGACTCCACCTGTCCTCCACGGCCTTGACCTCCTGCTTCTCCTGACGCTCCTGCTCCCCAAGCGAAGACACGACACCCATCCGGAACCGGTCCCGCAACCGGTTCACATCTTGGTTAGTAATAAACGAAAACTCGGCAAACGCCAGCTGCAGTGTATGGTCCATCAGCCTCTTGCCATGGAGCTGGTTCCAGGTCGAGGAGGGCTCCCGCCTGTGGCTCCGACGAACAAGCTCATTGAGAGACTCCTCCTTTTCTTGGCCTTCCCTTCCCTCTCCATCCACAGGGTCGCTTTCCTGTTCTTGGTAACACCTAAAGAACTCTTGCATGGTCCCGACAACACCCTCGTCGTTCTGGCACTGGAGCAGCTCGGCCTGGCACGACTTGAGGATCGCCAGCCCAAACATGAACAAAAAGATGGGGCCCTGGTAAAAGAAGCAATCCAGGACCCGAGGCCCTAGACTCTGTGGCAGCGACGACTGATACAGACAGAGCAGCCACGGGATCGTGATCGTGGCCAGGTCTAGCCCAATCTCGTGGAAATGGGCTGAGACCGCTGGGAGGGAGATCTCTACCAGATGTGAGAACACACGTTGGTCGACAAGGACACCTGCCAGGGTGCGTGAGTAGTAGTCTGGCAAGAGCTGCTCACACACTGTCGCCAGGAGCCAGAAGGCGTCTTCTTCCTTAAGGTGGAGGAGAAAGACTGACCCAACAATGTTCATCGACTGGGCATAACCAATTTTGGGATTTCGCCACGAGTAGCTGCCAAGGACTCTCCGCAAGGCCCCTAGTCCCACAGGGGACTGGAACGCAGGGTGGTGAGGCATGCTCCGCACCACGTCCTTCTCGATCTCGCCCAGCGCATGCGCGTTGCCCAACTTGCCCAAATTCTCGTGGAGATTGATCCGGTAGGACACATCGCCCGACTGGAGGTACGAGGCCCCCGAGAGGATCATCCAGAGCTGTGGACGGAATGTGTCCGAGATCCCGTTCATCACCAGGGCTTTCAACTGGTTCGTCTTGATCATGCAGATGTCACGGCCGTACAAGGCAAAATAGTCGACCCAGTCACACTCAAGTTCCATTTCTTTCTGGGACATGGGCGCTCCTCCTCCTCCGTTCTCGAAAACTTTTCCGACAAGGAAGTTGAGGCCCAGAGGAAGAGGAATGGTCACATCGCGGTCCCACCCCACGAGCTTCTTTTCCGGCATTGAAGGCTCATCCACAACGGTCCTGTCGTCCGAGCTCTGGGACCGGCTCGTCAAGGTTGGGCTCTTGGTCGGCGATACTGTTTGGCGCAAGGCCTCATGGCTGGTTTGGATTTCTAGTGAGCGAAGCAGCTCTGTTGACGGGTTTATCGAGCTGAACTTGCTGTGCACGGCCTCAAAGATGTCTTGGTTCTGGTGGTGCCCGCCCGTAAACCAGAATTGTCCGCGCGATTTGACCAAGATGACAGTCCCTACTGACGGCCGTGCCACAAAGGACATGAAAGACGTGGTCAACTTTGGCGAAGTTGGCTGGGTATGGGCTGTAGAGTTGGGTCCTGTGTCGCGCTTGATCTCAACGATTTCCGAGAATGGAATCACAAGTGTCAGCGCTGCCGTGGAAGACGTTGAGAGCAACAGATCCATTGTCTCGTCCTGACTCGAGGTTGACCTTGCCAAGTAGCAAAGAAATCGCTGGGAGAGGTACACCATGCCAGGCTGGGCATCCGACACGTTCTTGGTCTCGAGTGTGGCCGAGAACTCTTCCTTTGGCAGTTCTGTCGGTGGAAGGCGGAATATGGTTTGAAAGTTGTGGTTTCTGGTGTATGTCTTGAGGTCCGTGGTGGAGTTGACCAAAAACGCTGGAGAGTCGGACTGTCGTCTTTCCTTTTCGACTAGCTTTTTCGCGGTCACGTCACTCGCTAGCCCAGACACCAACAGCTTCATGTACGCGTTCGAAAAGTGCGAGAGCATATCGAGCACTTCTCGCTGGTGGAAAGTCGGAACGAATACCGTCTACGTGTTTGAAATGAAAAACGTTGATTGTTAGCTCGAGCAACTCATATCTTAACAACTAATTCCACGCTTTATCTTGTTCTCACCTTGGATTCCCTGGTTGACACAACGGCGAGGCCCTTGATACCATTGTACTCTTCGTGAATCTCAATAATGTCCTTATAGTCGACCTTGACCTTGACAATTTTCTCCTTGGCACTATAGTCCTTTGCAGCTTCCAGTGGTCGCTCAATCATGGTCGAGTTGTGCCAGCAGACAAAGTTCTTGGTCATTGCAATGTGTCCCAGAAGCACTGTGCCCTCTTCTTGCATGTAGCCAGATCTATAGACTAAGACGTTGTATACGCATGTCAGTTGCGCTCCATATACTACACCGAGAAATTAGGCTGTCTGTGAACCTACAGCATAAGAGCTCTTCGTTGTCAATATGGAATATCCGAGACACTTCCGCGCTCATGATAGCCTTGTCCTGGTCTTGGTCCAGGGACACTATCAATAGTAGCACATAGCACATAATAAGAGGTTAATCGTCGGATCTTCACCACCTGATCAATAGCATCAATTGAGGACATCCTTACAAGCTTCGCTCAATCGGTCTAGCTCGTAAATCCACTTGCGATCAGACTCATGTTCATCCCCTCCTCGACCCAAGTCTATCCCAAGCTCCACCTCAGAGATCTGTCATGTAAAAAAAAAAAAGTTACGTTAAGTCATACCATCACGTTTTTTTATCTTGTGTGCAGTAATGATTCCTATCCTTTTTTTTAGTCAGTTTTTTTTTTTACCTTTGGAAAAACTGTCTTGTGGATACACGCCCAATCGGCCCGGATCTGCTGCTCACTCTCGCCCACGGCCACGACATAGTTCTCGCTTGAGCACTGCAACACGATCCGGAAGCCGGCGTCCTGGATTGAGACCTTGTTGCTCTCCAGCGCGGCCGTATCCAGGATCCGCCCCAGAGCGTTCGACTTGAGCTTGACCGATGGTAAGGATAAGCTCGAGGTTAAGGAGGTGAAATTGAGCGAAGACATTTGCTGCTGCACTTTGTCCCGCGTGGATTTCTGGACAGAGTCGAGGGTGCTCATGGTTTGTTTTTGGACAGAGTCGAGGGTGCTCTTGGTTTGCTTTTGGACAGAGTCGAGAGTGTTCATGGTCTGCTTTTGAACAGAGTCGAGGGTGCTCTTGGTTTGCTTCTGAACAGAGTCGACGATCGAGTCGAACATGTCGCCGTAGGCCGCACTCAAGCTCAGGCTAGCTCGATGCTGAGACTGCTTCTTCTCTCGTACGGGTTGTTGTGTTTGTGGTTGTGGTTGTTGAGGTTGTTGCGGTGGTGATGGGCTCGAGAATGAAAAAGAGCTTTTCCTTCCAGAAGCGGCGTTGAATAAGCCCGTGATGGACGAGGTGGAAGGCGAGCGTGCTGATCGGCGGGCGGCAAACGAGAAAATGGAAGGCGACAGTGGACGCTCAGACTCGATGTCTTCTGGCTCTTCGTATATTGCAGGTGTGGCTTCCGATGTTTCTGATGTGTCTGAGGGTGGTAGGGCATCTTCCCGTACCGAGGATAAGGACGATGTCAAGTTTATGGAGGACGAGGAGAGTGATCTGGACACATCTGAGCCGCCGTTGATACCATTTACGAGACTCAGGGAGAGCCGCCTAAGCTTCTTGATCTGGTGGGTGGATAGCAGTGGGACAGAGCGAGACTGTAGTAGGAATCGATGGTTGGCCTCTTCGTCCTGCCAGACGATGCTGGGGTCTGTGGTGGCGCAGGGAACAGGCTTGATAATCATGGTGAGAGAGTGCTAGTGTATTAGGTATTATTAGGTGTCGTTAGGTAGGTGTGTAAGGCTAAACGAGAGCTCTGGGCCAACAAAGTGGAATGTGTTGAATGTCGAATGTGTGCGTTCAATTCATCAAAGAGAAGCAAAATGGAAATGAATTGCAAATGGCAAATTCGAGCATGGACGATTTGGCCATCCTCCCTTTTTCTCTTCGGCTTTGTATTTTTGGGTATTTCATGCCTGGGTTTATCTTTTTTGGCTTTGGAGTGTGAGAGAGTGTTGTGATGGCAAACCATCGCCACGGTCCGACCAAAAAAAAAAAAAAAAATAGGGGCTCGCGTTTTTCTTTTCTTGTCTTCCCTTTGTCCTCGTCATTCACTGTGTACGGCACGGCCAGGGCATGATTTTTCTTTCTCTGTCTCTGTCTCTGTCTCTGTCTCTGTCTCCGTGATCGGTCATTGTCTGTGCCATCCATCCCAAAACCCTCTTTTGTTGTCACGATGATGGGGGCACAATATCAGACCAGACTATCACACCATCACACTATCATGCGGATGGAACACACACAGGTGCACTCAAATTCCCCGTGCTGGTTCCGCATGAATAGGGGTCTGTTGCTCGCTTTGTGTACGTGTGTTATATGTGTGTGTGTGTGTGTGTGTGTGTGTGTGTGTGTGTGCTCAAACAAGATAATATGATTCTTCTACTAAGAGCCGTTAGACAGTACATATCACCTTTCTTTCTTTCTTTCTTCATATCATAGGACATTCATCATCAGCAAAAAAAGGCCAACGTCTGCTTTTTGAGGGGTCATAGCCATAAGTAATATTTTCATTTTGTTTTGAACATGTTCATCTTCTCGTTAAATTCTTTGGTTCTATTCGTTCTCATTGTTCGCCGACGACCGCTGCATGTTCAAAACTTCCTCCAAACTGCGGTGGCGTGAAAGCTCGGTCAGCACAGTCTCGTCCACAGGTATAATTGATTTCCGACGGAACTGGTGGAACACAGGTCCATTGTTCTCAAACGTTTGCAGATCGCCACTGTACAGGTCCTGATCCGCCCCAACACCTCCATCCAGTGTCTCGTCTACCGCCATGTCCACTTGGTCATCTTGGTCGAATGTGGCTATGAGGGAAAAAAAAAAGAAAGGATATTAGTCACCATCGATGGTTTGGTATAAACCTTGCATGAGCAAAAAAGACGATTTGTATCTTCTCTTACTTAATGGAGCGGGCGTTGGTTCGATCGAATTGGAAGGAAGTGGGGCAGTGACGGTGCCTTGAGCAGTCAGGTTGGCGTAGTTATCTGCAGCTTGCTGCTCCAACTTCTGCCAGAGCTCTTCTCTGTCCTGAATACGCTTTCGGTCACTAGAAAAAGGAAAAAAAAATAATTAAATGCAACCAGGCATGCATTAGCTTCGGGCTCCTGTCAGCTTGGAGCATGCTCAGAGTTTCCCGCTCTTTTGCTTACTTTTGTCTTGCTTGGCGGTAATGGTTCGTGCACTCGTCAAACAGCTTGGGGGTCACATCCATGAACAACTTGAGGGCATTAAACACGAGGCCATGGATCGTCCTTTGGAGCAGAATTAAGAACAAAAAAAAGAACAAGCGAATAAAAAGTATAACAAAGTCAGTGGCAGGATCTCCAACTGCACAAGGGTCAAGGCGACCTAATCAACAGGTACGTACCTGTTCCAATGCGTCTTTGAGTTCTTGTACAACGACTGGAACATGATGGGCAGGATCTCGTTGGCATTGTCGTGGATCAAGTTCACAATGTACTCGTTATTCCAGTAATACAGGGCTCTCTCAGCAACCTACCCAAAGCAAATATTAATAATAATAAAAAAAAAATTAATGAAAAAAGCAGATTATCACAGCGAATTTTTGTCGTTGCAAAAAGGCAGACGTAGATGTTACCTGGAAGTGTGGGCTTGATACACAGCGAGCGATCTGGGTGAACAGAGGTCCCTCAATCTTGACAAATTCCAATGGTTCGATGACATCCAAAATCTCCTCAATTTCGTTCAAGAACATGACTTCCTTTGGGCTGTTGACTTTGGGCCAGAATCTTAAAAGTCCGTGTACAACCTAAACGAGGCATAGGCGAACAAGCCAGACAAAGAGAGGAGTGAGCGCCCATGTCATGTCTCGTGTCTTGGGATCTTGGTTCTTTTAGTTTTTCGCTCTTATCTTACCTCCTCGGTCAAGGATGGGTCCTTCTCAAGGAACTGGACCACGCAGTATGCCAGCTGTGGGTGATACAGAGTCAGTGATTTGACCTTGTGCAGTGGCAGGAGGACCTTGGTCAGGAATGTCTTGTGCTCCTCCTTTAAGGGTAGGGCGAATCCATTGATGATACTATATTTTTTTGTGATGAGTGAGTGAGGGATGAGGGAGGACCCACGTCGAAAAGTGAGAGTAATAAACGGAGGTGGGACGTGGTGACACAGAGAACAAGTTGAGCGGAATGAATTATAAAAATAAAAAAAGTGACCCACAACAATTAAATTTGGGAAAAAAAGAAAAGAAAAAAAAACGTTAAAATTAGTGAGTGTGCAGGTGCAATTCATTCAATTAGGGATATATGTCATAGCCAACCACAATAACCAAGGTGGGTTGGGTGGGTTGGGTTGGTTGGTAGCGGAAGGGAGACAAAGAAAAAAAAAAGAGAGCTCTCGTCATTCCTCGTCTTCCCATTCTCCCATTTCCACAAAATTACATATACGTAAGTGCGTGAATGGTGTGTGAGTGCGTGTGCTTTAAAGCACAGCCCCGGTTGGGTTTGGAACTTGCGGGATGGGAGAGTTAAAAGGACCTTTAAGACGTTACCTTCCAAGAATCTCAAGCAGCTCGGCGATTCCATTGTGTCGCTCCTTCTCATAAATAAACTGGAAAAAGACGTTGTTGATGGAGCGTCGGATAAAGGCACGCAGGTTGAGGAATTTGCCGTAGATCCTGTGAAGGGTCGTCTTCAAGAAATCGCGCTCGCGAGGATCCTCACTGTCAAATAGCTCCAGCAACTATGGTAGTCCGCAGCAAGTACCGAATAACGAAAAAAAAAAGTGTAAAAATAAAATAAAATAAAATAAAAAAAAACTATTAGCAATTGGGAACGGAAGCAAGAGCAGATCAATCCAAGAAACCTCTTGGGAAGACTTACCTGGAGAATAAAGTGGTGATCAATGAACTTTTTGGCCAGGTTGGTATTAAAGTCCGCAGACTCAATGAAACGCAAGAAGAACTCGTACACGATCTGAAGGTGAGGCCACGCCAGCTCCAAGACCGGCTCATCTTCTTCTGGATCAAAGGCGTCGCCAGTGGGGTTCACCTGGGGAGGGATAGTTCTGAAGAGATTGGTTGCAAACTGGATAGGCACCGTATTATGGAAAACTTTGCGTTAGCAGGCCATTTTTCGAGATCCACTTTTCGAGATGTGCTTCCTGAACTGGGATCCATGAAACCCATGAAAATGACACATACCATGTTGACGACCTCAGGATAGACTGGTTCGGTGATGACGCCTCTGTTGTTGGTGATGTACTCGAGGATCTCTGAAAGTGTTTGGCGCTTGATCTCCTTCCCCTTGAGCTCCGAGGAAGCATCGTTAAAATCGAAAATCACGGCACATTGGCCAATCTTTTTCAAGAACAGTTCCTGTCGATCGATGTGCGCCACCTCTGTCATTAATAGAAAACGATGAGCATGGTCATGCATAGGTTAGATCTTTCATGTTCCTCGAAGGTATGATTCCAAGGATCCTAAAAAAACATAAATTATGACAACTATGGTGATCGATCTCTTGGGTGCAAAAAAAACAACAACACTTGCCATCAAGGGCTTGCAGCCGCTCCAGAGTAACACGCTCTGTCACATGGAATCGCGATGATCGCTGGCGACGAGGTGTTTTGCTGATTGGGATGGCGTCCTTGGGCGAGTTCTTCATCCTGTTGATGGGTCCACTCTTGGGCATCTCCTTCTCGCCTGTGTTTTTGCTGGGTGGGGTGGTTGGGTGTCCAAGGAACTGACCGTCGGACAGGTGTTCCGCCTGGTAAGGAATAAAAAGAAGAACGGGAAGTACAAGAGAGGATTAGCCACGGTTCTGTTTGTTTGTTGCAAGGCAAGGCTGGCACATCGCATCTTTCCACCCACAAGGTATTCATCCTCCCACAGTCATTCAGGATAAACGGAAAAGACAAAAAAAAAACAAATTGCTGTGAGTGCGAGCAGCGTAGCGTCGAAAAAAAGGGGCAAAACAGAGAAGAAACGACGATGTCGTCTGTTGTGTTGCGGTGTACGGTATGGTATGGTATGGCATGCTGTAGGCAACGAACACATCGGAGGAAGGGGTGAACGAAGGCGAGGCTGGGAAGTGGGAAATGAGTGTCGATAGCAAGTGTATTGTCGAAGGACCGAACCAACCAACCCAACCAACCCAACCCAACCAACCAGCTCAACCAACCAACCACCAACCCCAAAGAGACCAACGTAAGTCAAAAGGAGTAGAGATAGTGACGGAGCGAGGGATAGAGATAGAGAGAGATAGAGAGAGAGAGGCTGAATACAAACAGCCAACAGAGTCCATTGAGAACCACACACCCACATACACTCTCTTCATCAAACGAGGCCCATTGCCACAATTGTTGCAAAACTGCCTCTTTTGTCTCTCATTCACTTGAAATGACATATTCCAACAAAACAACAAGATGGGCATACGTACAGATTCGGCGCCCATGATCACGATGGTGGGTGGGTTGTCACGCTGATCGTGGGCGAGTCCTGGAGTATTCCTAAAAGGGTTCCCAGTGGGTGGGTTCACGTTCAATGCGCCGCCGTTGTTCATGCTCATGTTCATGTTGTTGCTGTTGTTGTTGCTGTTGTTATTGTTATTGTTGTTGTTGCTGTTGTTGTTGCTGTTGTTATTGTTATTGTTGTTGTTGCTGTTGTGGATGAAATTATTGTTGATGTTGTGGTTGGCCTGCATTTCTGGGTTCTGCACAAACAGGTTGTTCGCTTGGGTCATGGAAGTATCTTGTCCTTGTCCGTCTGCAGGGGATGGAGATGGAGGAGGAGGAGGAGTTCCTGTGGTAGGTTGGGGAGACGAGCTCGAGCTTGAGCTGGAGTTGGGGTTGGTCGAGTTGGTGGAGTTGCCTTTGCCTTTCTTGGAGTCGGAGCCACTGTTGTTTGACTTTGTTCTGGACAAGACGCCTTTCAAGCCCTTCATTGAGTGCTCTGGACCTGGGTCGCATGGGATGGATGGGTTAGGGAGAAGGATGTCGTAAGGAAGGTAAGGAAGTAAGGAGGAAGA